>JAZGLO010005879.1:247500-278726 GCA_036873155.1 Biomphalaria sudanica | reverse complement strand
TACTGTTACAGTTTCGTTTCTGGACCATGACAGGCCAGTAGTGTTATAGTTTTGTTTCTGGGCCATGCCAGGCCAATACTGTTATGGTTTTGCTTCTGGATCATGCCAGACCAATACTGTTACAGTTTCGTTTCTGGGCCATGGCAGGCCAATACTGTAATGGTTTTGCTTCTGGATCATGCCAGGCCAATACTGTTAGTTTCATTTCTGAACCATGCCAGGCCAATACTATTATGGTTTAACCAGTCAAAGACAGAAATAGGTTAGTATGAAAAACTATTGGGAGAAGGAGCAAAATCAAAATTTAAAAAAAAAAATATATTTTCATTTCTATTGAGATACTCAGTAGAATTTATTGACATATTTTCAGGAATGCCAAATCTGATTTCTGAAATTTTAAGGGATAACATTTGAATGTGATAAAATCAAGATATTTTATATCATTACATCCGTATGTATATCATAATTATAATTGAGCTGAAAAAAATATAGTTTTTAAAATATCGGATAACTATCCTCTTGCGGTTTTATTAGCCCATTTTACTACACAGACTTCATTTCAAATGTATTAACAAATAAATGGCTACTTGGCCGTGTGGCATGTGCTCTGGACTGTCGTCTTGATGGGTTATAACGCTGCCATCACTCCTGATTCTGCGGGAGGTTTGGGCTGCGATGTAAATAATCTTCAAATCTGAAGGAGCATCAGAAACGTGTGATCCAGAAAAATTTCCTGATCCAAGTTTTTGTGATATTTATTTTTTTTGATTAGTTAGTTTTCAGTCTTTTAAACATGGCAAATGTATTAACAGAATTTCCAAGTTATCTTCAATGACATTTTTTTTTCGAAAAAAGAACAAAAGCCTGAACAAAGTATTTTAAAAAAAATGGTTGCATTTGCATTTTAAATATTTTTAAATTATTTTTGTGATCCAAACATTTTTTTTTAACATCTTGTAACCAATTAGCTAATTAAAAATGACAGTTCTAAATATTTCTAATTAATTCATTCAAATAATTGAAGCGTTTTCTTGGTCTGAATTACGCTTAAAATAAAAAAAATAAAAAAAATAATAATAATTCGTTCATTTTGAACTCGTTATTAAAAAAATACAAAGTTCCCAACATATCCGGCGAAGAAGCCGCTCGGATCGTTCAAGGTCATTTATTCCCAACGTAACCTGGTTTTGTTCTTATTTTTAAAAATGTATTTTTAAAGTCCATTTCTGAAAGTGACCACTGGGTAGTACGCATAATTTTCTAGAGTATTCTTTTTTATCCTTATTCTAAATATTTTAATTATGTGGACATGAATCAGAGCACATTAGAGCTGGGTGTTTTGTCTTTTTAACCTGATCATTGTAATAATAGAACTGGCTTTGGTACTTTAGAATCCGTTTCAAATATGCTGCTGCTCTGATTAAGTATAGGTCCGATTAACCGAATTCTACTGGATTTAAAAAAAATATATTGTACTTGAAGACTTTTAAAGAAATTAATTGAACAAAATGATAAAGTTCTTAGCCACCTTATTCAAACGGAAATTGATTTTTCATATGCATATTAGAAAAAAAATATATATTTAAAAAAAGCTATACAAAGGAATAGAAGAAAAGCAAAGAAAAAAGGGAATACAATGAAAAGCTTGCAGATCTCTCCGTGGAATACATCAGCTGCTACCATGGCGAAAGAGGATTAAAATAGACGCTGTCAAGGGAGGCAATCCCAGACTAAATTCTATCTATGTGTCAGAGTCAAAATAGTAGACCAAATAAGCGTTTCTCTCTGTCCGATTTGGATATAACTGTCACAAATATCTTAATGTAGACATACATTACACATCTAGGACTTGTAGTTCTTATATTACGAATACTGGTAATATCAGTTTAAAAAAAAACACAAACAGAAACACCAACAGCGAATCAATATGTGGGGCTTCTGCCGCGCATTGTAATTTTGTAATGATTGTTGGACGCGTAGAATCTGGGACTATAAGCGACGAAACATTAAAAACTTATAAACGAAATAGCATAGAGACAGATTAACAGACAAGAAACTCATTGCAGTAGTGCTTAAGACATGATCTATTTTGTACATCTAGCGACATGAATAAATAGTCGAGTTTCTAAAAAAGCTGTTTTTGTATTCATCTATTGAGTGTTCTGTTTTTATGTATCTTTATATAATTATCATATAAAATACTTGGAACTCGCGATTTGATATAATCGGCTAACAGCAGCACCTCTCCCTCACACACTGACCTCTCTCAATGAACCAATACTCTTATAGAATGAAATAAAAATATTGTGGACACACCAAATAGATTACAATTTATGGCTTTGCCGCCATGTATCGAAATTTCAAATATGGATAGGAAGCCACAAAAAAAAATTTAAAAGTACTATTGCCCGAAAAACATTTTGCCTGTATAATAAAAGACCAACAATAATATCCATAATATAAAATGTGTAATACAGCACATCCAAAGATCGCATCACATACGAAGAGATTAGAGACAGGATTAGATTGGACCCCACGATGACCTGCTAACTACAATTCTATGGCCGTGTCACGTGGTCTTCAGGGAACAGTACCAGTAAAAAGAAGACGAGGCAGACAGAGAAAGCGTTGGGAAGACAACATAAAGGAATGGACGGGCCTGTCATTGAAAGAAATTCTATCAAAGGCTAAGAACTGACAAAGAATAGAGTAAGACGGTCAACAGATCTTGTGTGGTGCCCCCAACGGTCGAACTGACTAAGCGCTAGGTGAAGTTGAAGGTTGAATAAGTTTATCAAAGAATAAGAACTACATTAGTTCAAGCAGTCCAAGCTATGAAGCTAATCCAATATGTATGGGAAGTCTACATAGACACATGATAGACATCATTTATTTTGCAATCAATGGCGTCACCTTCACTCACAACAATCAGAACATTTTTTTTTTCTTTTCTCCTTGTTATGTCTCAGTTGTTGAACTGCTATTATCTGTACACAGGCTTGTAATACGCAACATGGACGCAACAACACATGCACCCACACACATAGCACACACACACACAAATAGCACCCACACACACACGCGCACGCACACACACACACTCATGTTCAAAAAGGATAAAAACGGAAAGAAAAATTTAGAAAAAAAAGGGAAATAATTGCTACAGACATCTTGACGTTCTGACCCTTAGATACTTTGTCTGTTTTCGTTGACATTTTGTTAGACATTTTCTTTCTGGGACTCTATGAAATGTAAAACAACTTTAAAGGTCTTTTCAAAAAATGACTGTTAAAAGTTTTTTGTTTCTTCTCTTTATTCTTAACCAAAAGGAAATGACCAATTGTCTTTACTAGTGAATTGAAAAGTTCCACTTGATGTTTTTCTGGTCAATGTTATAAATTACGAGAGGGACAAATTGAAGTTTGAAACTATTGTAGACTAATAATAGATTAGCCGTTTGGTGCTTACGTATATAACTCATCATGCGTATGTAACTAGAGAGGGTCGTATGTTGGGCATCACTGTGATAGTGTAATTAAGTGTTAATGTATGTGTGACAATACTAATTTTAGTGACAATACTAATTTTAGTGACAAATATCGTGATGATTTTTTATGTTAATGATTGTGTTAACAATACAATGCTTATTTTTCTATTGTGAATATTTAATGGCACAAATAGAATCGCTTTGACGGAGGACCATTTAATAATTGGTTAAAACGCACTTTAGAAACTTCTTTTTTTTTTTTTTTTTTTCATTAATGAGTTCCTTCAAATGTATAAAAATGAGACACTTCATTGATTCTCAATTCAACATTAACTTGACATACACAATTTTATGTCAATGCATCGAAGTAGTAAAACCACACAATACTGTTTCTTAGTTACACTGTAGTTATAATGTTACAACTTTAATCTGATATAACTTTGCTCCGATACAAACTTTATTGATACACCTTTATATTCGTACAACTGAACTTTCTATCTTTAACTGAACTTTAAACAACTCGTGGACTAAGCAGTTGGTCGATTACCTCGACCAACTGACTTTCCTCCAATGTATATCTTTTAAAATCGTCTTTTCTAGAAACATAGAATCTTCTGTTCCAAATATTTATTTTTGCTATCAGCTTCTAGAAACTGACGCTAGCGACTTTTTATCCTGACCTCTTTCTCTGATTGGTGAATTATAGCTAAGTTATGTATATTCAGTGATCTTCTTTTGACCTGACCCTTTTTTGTAGAACAAAATAGAATGTGGTCACAGTATCGAATTGTGACAGGACAACACAGTATCGATTTGTGGCAGTATCGCAAAGTATTGATTCCTGACGGTATTACACAGTATCCATTCGTGACAGTATCACACAGTATTGATTCGTGACAGTATTTACATTAAGTTTGATTCAGAAACAGTTCAAGTTTTATGGTAAAGATGTCATCCTATGTGTATTGTGAATTGATATGTAAATACACGCACAAAAAAGTTCCAAAGATTTTATTTAATATGTTAAGTTGGGGACGGAGGGGGTGACATGGAGACTTACACTTGCATCTGTTTCTTATGTTTTTCGATCTAAGCTATCAGTACCTACATCTACTGACCATTAAGAAATATTGAAATCAATCGAAATCTCCATTTTTTTCAATATAATAGCAATGTGTTTTAACCCCGATTTTCGTTCATTGTTTTTTTTTTCGTTGCCTTTTTGATAATTAATAATGTATCCAGCAGCACATCGTTTAAGAGCTTAATGTCTTCTACACCTCCGTGACGATAGCAGTTATCGTACCGCTTGCTATTTTAACATTCACTAATATAGGGAAATGGACTTACCGGATGCCAGGCACATGGCAATGACGCAGGCGATGACAAGTAGACTTAAGATGGAGGTCTGCATGGTGGACACGAAGTTCCTGTAGACAGACACAAAAAAATTTAATGAACTGAGGCACAAACTATCCAGGCTCAATCCTAAGAGCTTGACAAAACGAAGAATTTCAAGAGCATGAGTCTACAGGCCGAATAGACCTGCATGTCAATATAAGAGAGCTGAAAGGAAAAGGAATTATTTCTTCACTAATATTGTAAGCCCGTAGAAATATATTGAATTATATTTCAGTTTAAAAGGATTTTGAGTTTGAATTCAAATATTTTTTTTAAAATTATAAACAGGGGAAGTTTAGATTTGCTATCTGGTTCTACAAAACAAGCAGACCAAACCATACAGGGACGTTATCTGCTCACTTTGTTTTAAGCAGATGATGAATCGCCACGTCTTTTGTTTCAATACGCTCTAGATTTCCTCTTCTCCTTAAAGGACATTGAGAAATGTGTGAGACTTTAGGAATAGTTCTCTCAAAAGTTTAAATTTGGTAAGTTTCGAAGAAGTCAATTTATTTTTTGACTTCAAAATTAAAAAAAAAACAAAAATGGATATCTGAATTACATCAAGAATTGAGATGATTAAATTAACTTTTATGTGAATTTAGTTGAGACTTGTAAAGCATACGATTTCAGTACAGAGGTGAAAGCAAGCAAGGTGATATTTAAGAAAGAGTTCCCATCCCACTATTAATCGCCTGTTTAATAAATAGGCTATAATGATTCCAAAACAATACGCTTTTATAATCCTTCAATAAATTACTGCTATGACCCGATGATAAATACCAGTTATGATCCCATAATAAATAACTCTTACGATATCATTTTAGATCGTTGTTACAATAATAAATCACTATTGTAACCCCATACTAAATGGTTTGTATGGTTGATCCCATATCAAGACTATTACTCTATCCTCTTTGCGTTTCCTGTTGTCACAAAGACAGAGCACCGTCTTATCAAGAACGCTTCTTGCGGCTTTGTGTGCATAGCTTGTTTGTTTCTGGGTGTTTGTGTGAGAGTGTATGAGTGTATTGGAGAGTACACGTGTGTCCGCAATGTGTCACTGTCATTCATCACGTGACTCCCGAGCATTACCAAGTCTCGTTTTGTCAGTTGGCCAGTCCATCTGTTGGACTTAGTCTGGTCACTTCAACGCCGCCAAATGACAATCTCGCTAAATTTGATGTATACCCAGTATATCTTCTCGCTGTTAAGTCCTTCAAACCCCCCCCCCCACACACACACACACAAACACTTTTTCTGTTACGTGGACACACACAAGGGCCTCAAGAGATGAGACTTAATTAACGTACAAATATTGTTGAGGTGCCGCTTGCCTACTCTGACAATTAACAATTTTCACCATTATAGACACTTTCAGAATTAGAGGGTTAAACAATAGATATATTTAGGACCAGCATTACACAACCGGCTACACCCGTTGAATCGGTTCAATGATTGGAACAGTCAAGGTTATGAAGAAAATGTAATATGTTGATGTAAAATTACTCCCCTTTCAGTAGCTCACATCATATTGTATATTACCTCCCTTCCTATAGGTATATTATATTATTGGGTAACTTCTGGAACATGACTTCTGTTTTCCCGAGGTTTATAGATAGACCGAAAGAGGCGGCAGCGTATGCAAACAGGATCACTGTAAACGGACAGCCCCTTAACGTGGTAGACCACTTCACATATCTAGGTAGTATAATGTCAAATGACGCCTCACTTTCAAGGGAAGTTGATTACCGTCTGGCCAGGGCCAGTAGTGCTTTTGGACGCCTTCAGGCGAGAGTTTGGCGGAACAAATCGCTCCGCCTGCCTTCAAAAATCAATGTCTACCAGGCGGTGGTTCTCTCAACCCTTCTATATGGCTCTGAGACATGGACACTATACAGAAAACAACTAAAACTTCTTGAGCGCTTCCACCAAAGATGCTTGCGCTCCATCATGGACATATGGTGGCAAGAGCGCACTACAGCAGTAATGTCCTTGCGAACGCCGGTATGGACAGTATAGAGGGACTTCTTATGGTCCGACAGTTACGCTGAGTAGGGCACGTATCTCGTATGGGAGACGAACATATGCCAAAGGCAGTCTTTTTTCGTGAGCTAAAAGGTGGTCGACGTAACAAAGGCGCACCACAGAAACGCTTCAAAGACCAGCTTAGGCGTCAACCTTCCTCTGCTGACATAGAAGAGAGCACCTTGTTGCTTGGGGCCTCAGAACGAGACAGCTGGAGGTCACTCACGAAGGCCGCTGGAAAACACATTTGAGACCAAAAGAAAATCCACTGCCGAGGACAAACGCAGACGGCGAAAAGAAAATCTAAATCGACCACCTGCGGACAATGGTTTGCTTGGATGTAGCAAAATATGTAGGTCACAGCTGGGGCTGCGCAGCCACGGGAAATACTGCACTCCTCACTAATCTTCGGACTCGAAGAAAAGCCTTTTTAGGTATATTGTATAAAGTAGGAAAAGTTATGCCCATTCATAGGGGACACTATTCGGTGGGCCAAGATGGCTGATTGAAGAAGCTACTTATTTGTTTATATTATGAAAGTATTGTCTTTTCATTTCAAGTACCTATCGTAACCTATAAAGTTTATGATCATTTACACTGATCATTTTAATAAGCCCACTGCAGTTCATGAGATAAAAATACATCCTCACAACAATAGGACCAATAGTGAGTTTTCAGAATCAAATATGTCATCATTGTTTACTTAAATTTAATATTTTAAAAGAGATATGTGAACTCGGTTTGTTTATTAATTTATTTTCTATTTTTGTTATTTTGTTTGCTAAAAGTTGTATTGTTTTGTAAAAATAATCCACTTCTTTGCTTTTCTGCTAGTCACTTATGTTAAAGGACTAGATGCTTCAAGACTATCATTAGCTTAGAACAAGTGTTTCCCAAACTTTTACCGTCACATTTTTTTTTCTAAAGAGATAAATTGATGTGGACGCCTACTAGTTAATGATTGCAGTACTTCCTAGAGCACAGATTCAGGCCTCACGGAACAGGATTAAAACTGCTAATATTATGCGGTATAATTTCAAATGCTGATTTGTGTTTAATTATAAGGTTTATCTTTTATCTCAAGTATAAAGACATGTGCATGACAGCACAGTTTGCGCTATTCAGCAAACAAAATAAGAATTGTCCTTCGAAGACGTTAACATTTCTAGAAAGAAAAACACAAGACAAAAAAAACGAAACTCCAACACAATAGTTGGTGTACATGTTTAAATAACATTCCGACTTAGTTTTGTATTTCTTTTTTTGCAAGCCGGGTTTTCCAAAATATCTTGCTTAGTAAACACCACCAAGATGTATTTACAATATGTAGTCCTAAGGAAATGCCATGACACGAGAAATTGGTAAATGTCAAACAAATATCAGAGGACTACCCAGATGGGTTAAGATGTCCTTATTGATGAGGACATTCTTGTTTAGTTCACTAGATAGCGTCGTGCAGATATATGTATGCGAGTTATTCACATAATGTGTTCGATTAATAATAAGCATAAACATTCGATTCTATTAAGTAGGAATATCTATAAAAACAAAAGAGTAAATACAATGTTGAAGAAAGACTTGGTGACTGAGTGGTAAGGTGTTTGGTTTCCGAAAAGAGGAGGGTCCCTATTTCGAATCCAGGTGATGAGTGGGAATTTAAATTTCGTGCTATTTATATATATCTCTATATCTCTTGTTTTCACTGAACACAAAACTAAGTACTTATTTATTATGTCCTAAAAACAATTCCTCCTTTTTACGTTCACAGCTATCATTGTTTGAAAATTGATGTCCTTGACTTTATTTTTTTTTATTTTCCCATATAAAAAACTTAAGGAATACTAGTAACGTTTTTTTTTTTTTTTTGGGGGGGGGGGCTTTTCCAAAGAGCTGGCTATACTTTATCTGTTAAGTGGTGCTTAAATTCCCACTAGTACTGGCAAACCTTTGATCAGCAGGTGCTAGCTTCTTAAGAATAGACCTCGACCAAGAGATTGGATCGAGCTCAATCCGACCAACACACTGTGCTTTAAGTGACAGACTCATTACTTATTGAAAACAAAACCTCTTATAGATCTAAGTTCTATTTCCGGACAGCGATGTAAAGGTTCAACCTGGGAACTGTGCTGACATTTCAGGGGCGACAACAAACGTTTGGTAAATACCAGTTTAGTTTCAAATATTCAATAAGGAAAAAGTTGTTACCATGGCAACAATCTGCATTGCATATGCAAAATTTCGGAATGCCCAGTAAACAATGCTGATCTTCTGATTACAAGTGGTGATAAGAGTTAAGCTTTTTGCAGTTTCTTTGACCCAAAAGGGAAACAATACATTTCGAGTTTGAAAAAGTATTTGTAAACAAGCAAAATATTTAACAGATCCAACAAAGCTTATCTAAAGGGGAAGAACTCCGTCATTAAAACTATATTTATCAATAATATACACATTATTTCCCTTATTTGATATCAAACAAAATTATAAATGACCAATAATTAATTGCATAATCGTTTTTTTTTTTATTGAATTCAGGATTTGTTAGGTACAATAAATGTTTAAAGTATCAACTTGATCGGAGAATGCGTTAGGGAGAAATAGCATTAACACTTATTTGAGGGGATTAAACCCAACAAATTTAGACTTATCTGTGAATAATGAAGGATTAGTTTCATTTGTTGGTATCAAACTAATAATTAATTACCAGTAATTAATTGACGGATTTGTTACTTTTTATTATTATTATTATTGATTCACGTCTTGTCTATGCCAATGTTAATTGTGCGAAGTTTCAACTTAATCCGAGATTGGGCGTGGAAGAAATAACATGTACACATTTCTTAAAAGAAAGACAGACTGAGTAACAGACAGACGAACAGACAGAGTAATTCGATATAAGCTTTTAAAAAAATGTATCTGTTCTCAGCCTTTCTGTGCATTTTCAGTGTTATTGAATTAAATATATAAATAATTACACAGTTGTTGGGAAAAAGAAAGCAAAAGATTGCATAAACAATATTACAATAAAACACGAGCGATTCTTCAAAAAAAAAAAAAAAAAAAGTAAAATTTTTAAATCTATTCCTATTTTTTTGTAGTGTTTTTGTGATACTTGGAACCCCCAGTAGGAGACTGCTATTAAGTGTTTCAGAGATCTTTTTTTTAAATCTCACTGTTAACATTACAAGAGCTTGCTGACAAAAATGCAATTCATCTCTATTCATAATTATAATGACATCAAAAAAATCAAATCAATCGTTACGTTTGTTCTTCCTAAATAATAAGCAGGTCAAGTTCTTTTCAAGATAATAAAAATCATGCGCAGTGTTGTTAATGCTATTTTTGTAAAGTTATGTTTATTTATTTGTTATATTTGCTCTTATTGTTTCTTGAGGTGGGAGGGGTATTACCACTATCCACAGTAAAGGTAGCAAGCTTAGGCATAGACCGCCTTTAATACATACATTAGCTCACAGCCAACAAAGAGCGGATGAAAGTATCAAGCTGCATATCAAAGCAGTGTTGGGCCTTAGGGCCTACGTGTGTTTATATCTTTCTTTAAATGAACAAAGAATGTCAAGTATAAGAGAAAGTTGTAAACAAATTGTCTAGTTCTCTCCGCGTTCTAGAGAGACCAGCGCGCAGAAAAAAGAGCTGGAAACAAAATCAAGGAAATATTGGAAGATAGAATGTACTAGAACCTTCTGGTCAAAAAAAACAGGAAAACAGTTTAGCAGGAATACCTGAGAACAGGAAGTGAAACATTGGTAAAACATTATATGAAAAATACGAAGGCAAAAGTGCAATATATATATATACACACACATATATATTGTTATAAACCTGGTGGTGGCACAAAGGGGGGTTGTGGTGTGAGTGTAGTCAGCCGACGCAAATCGCCCCAGGCCAGCGCTAGACGAACTGTTAACCGTGACGAGTTACGACGGTCAGCCGAGTCGAGTGTCAACAGGACGGTTCGGGAAGGATCGCCCTCGTGAACAGTGCTCAGGAGCATCGCGAGGGATGTAGTAATGTGACGAAGCTAGAAACGTCGAGCGATGTTCCGTCCGGTTCTAGAAGGCCAGTAGGGACCCTATATAAAGAGCGGAGGTGTCGCAGTCAAGACGGTTCACGACAGAAGGTCTACGACAGGGCTCAGAACACGGTCGACTACAGCACAGTTCAACGGCGTGGTTCTGTACGGAGCATTACGACGGTTCAGAGCGGAGTACTGTCAGGTACAGTTGAGACGACTGGCGTCTTGATCTTGGTCTGCGATCGAGTCCGACACAACGAACCTAGTGTGTGAAGTCAGTCCTGAACTGTTGAACCCAGTGCAAGCCCGGAACGAGATGGAGAGGCCAGTGCAAGAGTTGATACGGCGGTACGGTGTTATCGGAGAGATATTTGTACAGTGTACGTGTTGCCAATTGTACAGTATTGGCTGTTATTTATTCAACCATTAAAGCGTTACCTTACTTTGGAGCCCTGAGTTGTCAAGTTCTTTAAGTTGGTGGTGTAAGGTGCAGTTTGCAGAGAGCCTGGATAGTGAGATTCGTAACAATATATATATATAGCACGGTATATATTTATATATATATATATATATATATATATGTGTGTGTGTATCTCTCTCTCTATATATATATATGTTGACATCAAGAGTCATAACTCCCAAGCATTTCTCGCTTAAATGTCCTCATATCTGCCCCAGGTACAAGAATGCACTAACTCCTCTACTTCATAAATGTAATCAGGCGGCAGAGTTCTCGTAGTAATCAAGTGCTGCTAATGAAATCATCCTCATCAGCAGCACAGGCCACGAGTACAAAAACAAAACTGGATTTCTTATGTAATACTGGAGTTTTATTTTATAGCCATAAAATTAAACTAGGTGTACATGTCGAATAAGAAGCGTAATTAATATATTTATTAAAGTTGTAGAGGGTTAGATCAAAGTTATGGGCAGTGTGGAAAAATAAGAAAGGATAATTAATATATAATTAGTCTACCAAAATTTTAATAGAAAAAGACTATGATGATCCAAACTGATTTTTCTTGTTTCATCTCTAAAGTATATAAAGCCTAAGGCTTGTCCAAAGCATTGCTTATGAACTTGTTCTCTGCTGCTAGAAAATACGTTTCTTTCTCTCTCTTTTGTTACTTTTTAATCTGTGAATTTAAGAGAATTTCTCATATTAAATAACATCCCTTTAACAAGGAGCCACTTTTATACACTCTTGGGAAGAGTTTTGTTTCCATAAGTCTACTGTCATCACCAATATGGACAAATGTAATCTAGCATTGCGCAATCTAGTTGATACCCTAATTAATATTGTATGGCTCGTATTGTGTGTGTGTGTGTGTGTGACTTTCGTTAGTCAGTAAAGGGATTATGCTAAAGAAGACGACAGTTTAAATAAAACCATTCTATTGGCCTCATTCAACTATCTATTCTGTTCAACATAGCTCGAAAGAGCTGATTGGACTCCTTCAAGTTTCAATGTACTGAGAGTCAATAGAGCCATTATTCAAGCTCAAACACTGTCTACACTGGTTCCATCAGGACTTATTTCAAAACGATTGATTTTTTAAAAATTATTATTACTCTGGATGTGATTACATTTTTTTCAAGAAGTATAACAAGTTGGTTAGGTCATTGAACAACGAGAGATGTGATTTAGATTAACTGTGCAATCTTAATTTGGAGAAATCTGAACAAGAGTCTAAGCCAAGCTTTAAATCAGATGGAAAGAGGATCGCGAAATTGCGTTTCTTTGTTGTCTTCATTTGAAAGATTGAACTTGAAGATAGTAAGAAATATTTGGGTCATTTTGGACATTAAAAGAATTAGTTTATTTGAGAACAATTCTTAAAAACAAATAGCTGTAAAGGTTTATCTCTCTCTCTCTCTCTCTCTCTCTTTCTATCTATCTATCTATCAATCTATATGTCTGTCTGTCTGTCTCTCTATCTGTCTGTTTATCTATCTATCTATCTATCTATCTATCTATCTATCTATCTATCTATCTATCTATCTATCTATCTATCTATCTATCTATCTATCTATCTATCTATCTATCTATCTATATACCTGTCTGTCTATCTATCTATGTACCTGTCTATCATCTATCTATCTATCTATATACCTGCCTGTCTATCTATCTATCTATCTATCTATCTATCTATCTATCTATCTATCTATCTATCTATCTATCTATATACCTGCCTGTCTATCTATCTATCTATCTATCTATCTATATACCTGTCTGTCTATCTATCTATCTATCTATCTATCTATCTATCTATCTATCTATCTATCTATCTATATACCTGTCTATCTAGCAAACATTATCTGTGAGAATAGCAAACATTATCTGTGAGAATAGCAAACATTATCTGTGAGAATAGCAAACATTATCTGTGAGAATAGGAAACATTATCTGTAGTGGATCTCTTGGAAATCAAATGATTTCTTTTTCTTTTCTTTAGTAAGTTTATTAAAAAAATTGAATATTTACTAAATATTTTTGTCGAACCCCAATTATGTTCAGAGATATTGGCACATTTAGTTTCCTTACGATGATTTTTTTTTAAAGAACTACTAAATGAGTGATTTAATTTCCAATCCCAGAAAAAAAAATTTGAGAAATTGAAGTTGGGGTGTTTAGAATGTTTAGCTGACATACGTTTGTAAAGTAAAGACAGTTGGCCGTTTGCGCTGGTCATAGAACACATTCGATAATCGTTAGCCACATCAACATTTGCCCAAATAGATGAAAAGGTTACTAAATTATAGAGTAAAGTAGAAGTGCTTTATTCTTTCATCTTGTGTCAAATAGAACAAAATAACATGGAGGAGGTAGAGAATGTTGAATTGTTCTTATGTTTTAACTTTAAGACAGAGAAAATATTACACACGAGTCAGAAGTAGTAAAGATGAAATGTATTTCTGTGCATGACATGGAGGAGATTCGGATTTAGAGCTTAAACCAAAAGCACGATTACTGCCGACAGGAGACAAAGGTGTTGTTGTTTGTTCCTTCAACAATATTTCTTGTTAATATTTAAAACAAAAAGATAACTCACTGCAAATAAATATGGAGAAAATAGCATGGAGAGAGAGATATGGGTCAACCGACTACTAAAATCAGGACATGATCGATCGTTTAATTGAGTAGCTTGCTGTTAGGCTTCTTTTATTTTTATTTCGCGGAGAGGAAACTCGACCCGAACAATCTTTGGGCTCGGAAGTTGAGTTTTGTCTTCCACATTTGTAGAGAAACAAGAGACAGTTGGTTGATGGAATTTCTACAAACTGTTTAAGTCAAAACAACACAAATATTTGAATATTGGGTGACACGATATAATCCAGACATTGGATGCTAGGGACACGATTGTACTTCAAAAATGTATTTCTCTCTCTCTCTCTCTCATCTCATTATCTATCCATCCATCAATGTCAATCAATCAATCAATCAATCAATCTATCTATCTATCTATCTATCTATCTATCTATCTATCTATCTATCTATCTATCTATCTGTCTGTCTGTCTGTCTGTCTGTCTGTCTGTCTGTCTGTCTGTCGGTCCGTCCGTCTGCCCGCCCGCCTATCTGTCTGTCTGACTGTCTGTCTATCTATTAGTTTTATAAATACATATACATATAGCGGTGCTATACTATTTCTTTAAGCAATTCAAAATGAAGCATTAGAGCCTCGCTTTCATAATACTTTTACGTGGTCAGAGAACTAAAAAATTTTGGTACTACTGAAGTATGTTACCGTTCCTTGACAAATTACAGTGTATATCGTGTATCCACAACAATTAAAATAGAACAAATGCTTTAGCACGGACGTATGTTGAACAAGTCTTTAAAATACAGAAGAGAAAATATTAACTGGAAAACAAAACAATAACATAATTTTCAAACGAAAAAAAAAAGTAATTAAGAAACTACCAGTAATTATAAAAGAATTAAGTAAAGAGTGAAATCTTTTTTTCTTCAACTTTACTTCTAAACTATACAGGTCACCTGTAAGACATATGCATTCCAGTGAAACGGCGGGGGGGGGGAGGTTTAGATTTATATAATAAAACATGTATACATGAATAATAAAGATCCTAATATCGATATGCAAAAAGATGAATCAGCAAGTTCAAACGTCTGGGTGACCTAAAAGAGTCGGTAGTATAGATTTACTATCAACAGATGAGACTAGAACACAAGAGGATGGGGGGGTGAGGAATCATAATAAGAAAACAAAAAAGGAATGATCTGACGTAGGATGATAAAATGTTGTCCCCGCGGTGGTCAGGCCGAGAGAGGGGGACTCATAATGAACTCACGTGACTAAATGAGAAGAGATCATGGCGGTATTAGTTCAATGGCGGCCACTTAATGTCGGTCACGAGCAATCAGCTCTATTGCTGACGTCACGTTCCCTGCACTTGCTCTGGTCAATATCAGAGCAAGTATTATGACAAGCATAGCGAGCAGGATATCAATAGGCTATAGTTCAATGCCAGGCTTGGGCTGTAAGATTTCGTTGTAGTTATTACTCAATGCAGGCTGGTCAAAAAATAGGGGGGGGGTGAAGTTAATACTAAATACTTTTAAGTTATACGTATTCATTAATCATTATGAACAATTATACATTATCATGAACGAAAATAAAAAAAAATATTTAAATTTTGTTAAAGCAATTACTTCAGCTGTATGTGGGAATGTGGGAAGTGTTCGTTAAGGAAAATGTTTGGGAACCATTGAAGTATGATGGTGTGCCCGATTCTAAACAAAACTCTTTGTTGGCACACCATGGTGAACAGATTGTTGTCTGATTTGTATAGACTGATTTGTATAGACTGATTTGTATAGACTGATTTGTATAGACTGATTTGTATAGACTGGTTTGTATAGACTGGTTTGTATAGACTGGTTTGTATAGACTCGTTAGTGGAGAAGCATTTTGTTTATTCTTCTGAAAATGAAACGCTCTGCCTACTCAGTAAACAAAACTTTGGTAGCTGGAAGAAATACAAAATAAGGTGAGGTAAAAATTATCCTTGGAATACAGGTTAATTGCTTAATTAATATGAGATTCCAATAATTATTTTTGTCCATCTCTTAGACCTCCTGCATTAATTTAATTAATACAAACAATCTTCCGAGTCCTTAATTTACTTTAAAAAAATGATTTAACCCTCGCAATAAAAAGATCTTCCTTTGGAGTGCTTTCCCTTGCACCGGAAGATGATCTTATTATCTCTAACGTCACATAACATTTTCCTGTGATCAGAGCCACGTGAGATTGCAGGTTTTATTTCTAATAATTGCGCTTTGATTTTAGCAACCTTTTGCCCCCAAAATATAACATTGACTAATATTACATAAAAATATTGTAATGTTTTGTTAACCAAAACTAGGCCAATATTTACCACAAAGTTTATTTTGATACACTCATCACGTAACTGATATGGATTCAGTAAATCCAATTACATGCTAATAACGTTGACAAGGTCACGAAGGTCATATTTTAGTAAGAAACCCGTGGGTAAGCAATAATGACGGATGTAGTACTCTAGTACTTGTTTCTTTACATTCATGCAACACTTTCTAATTATACAAATTGCAAATAATCTTTTTGATTTTCAATGCAAGTTATTTCTCGAAAGACCACGAGTCGTCTTACCATGGTAAGATTTTTAAAAATGTAATCTATGACATTGTCTCTCTGAGATATAACAACAGAAACTGTAGATTAGAAGCGAAAACTTATGATGAACAAAGTCAACTTACACAATGAAAAAAGGTTCCTTTTTACACATGTAAACTCAAAACAACAACAAAAAAACAACTTTTACAAAATAACAAAGCTTATATTTAGCATAGTTCTAACAATAATGTGTATTATGGATCACTCATGTAAATTAAATTTGAAGCAACATTACAAAAGTAAAATTTAAAAAGGGGAAACGACCTGAATTCAAACTTATGGCTGAAGCCTTCTCAGGCTTCTCAAGACAACACGTTAACCACTCTGCTAGTGGAGAGCCTTTGAACATGAAAGATTAAATAGCTATCTATTGTTACTCTAGCTTCGTCCTATTTATCATGCTGTGTTCACTAAGACTCAGACGACGATCTATAAAGGGGACTAAATCAGCTTATACCACTACTTCAGTCAAGTACAATTTCTTTCCCTTGTTCAAGATACTAAATAAAATAATTAATATATATACCAATAGTTAATTAACTAATTGGTTATTTTGTTTCTTTTATTCTTGTGTTGTCAGGTAAAAGAAATAACATAATGAAGATAACATTGATCCATAACGAAAATAAATGAATTTGATGATTTTGAACCTTCTAGAATTCACAAGAAGTGAAGTACAACGCTCTAATGGACTTGTCAGCGCTATTCACATTTTAAACAAGCAATTTGAAGCTACCTTGTTTTAATTTTAGACAGCTGCTACTCTTTGGATACTGTATATTTGTGTTTTACTTTGGTGAAACAGAAACATAAAAACAAAGTGATATATCATTGATCTCTCAAGATGAAGGTTAAGAGAGTGCAAGCGAGAAAAAGAGAGAAAACAAAACAAAAAGAGAGAGAGAGAGAGAGGGGTTGAGATTGAGAGAAAGAGAAAGATAGAACAAGAAAAAGAAGAAAAGATCAAATCATAGAAACAACGAAGTAAAGAAAGAGACAGACAGACAGAAATAAAAGAAAAAATAATGGGGATCGAGACTTTAGCTGTTTCAGTAAGATTTTTAATTGGAATATAGGAGACAGCCTATTTTGTCTACATTGGGTTGATGGTATAATTCAATACCTTTCAAATTAACATTCTAAGTAAAATGACATTGGGAAATAATGAGGAGCAAGGAAATATTTAATACTGACTAGATATGTTTTTTTTTTGTATGTTTGCTTGTCTCAACACTCGACAAAAATTTTTGTAGTTACATATTGCTTACTTTTTTCTTCTTTGAGGCTGTGTGTGTTTCAGTCTGTCTGACAACAAGAGTTGTACGTGAAAAAGTCAAAGCCTCATTTTCGACATTATTTCCGCTTCATTCTAAATATAGTTCATTCAGCGAGTCCAGAGGTCAGGGACAAAATAGGAACAAGTAGTGTGCCCTCGAGGTACAAGTCTTTTCTCCACGCAAGATAATCTGTTTGTATGACCTACAAACTTAACTTTTCATTTCCTACTTTATTTACTGTTACTATCTTCTCTGCAATAATTATTTAGGTATTCTTTTGACACAATCATCTATTCATTGTATTGTTAATTATTTGTATTAATTTTTTAATTTCATTTGCGTCTGCATAAGGTATATACACTCAAAACCCCTTAAACTACGCTCATAGATTTTAGAATGTGTAATATGCTTTTTTATATTGAAAGGTATTTTTTAGCTTCAAAATCCGCTGGAGGGGAGTTTAAACTTAAAACCCCTTTGACTACATTCATAGAATTTTGAGTATATAATTAACTTTGTTTTTGATATTAAAGAGGTATTTTTTACCATCAAACCCCGCTGAAGGGGGTTTAAACTCAAAACTGAGTCAAAACCCATTTAGCTACGCTCATAACATTTTCAGTGCGCAATTAGTTTTTTTTTTTTTTATATCCAAGAGGTATTTTTTAGCTTCAAACACTACTGAAGAGGGGGGAGGGGGGTTAAACTCAAAACCCCTTCAAAATTTTGAGCGTGTAATTTGCTTTTTTTAAATTAAAGAAGGGGTTTATCGTAAATTTGGAAGGGGTTTTAAAATCAAATTCTTCCTTAACTGTGCTCTTGGAATTTGGGGATTGTCGTTTGCATTTTTTTGTTTTGTTTTATAGAAGAGGGGGATTTAACTGCTAAAACCCCTGGTAGGGGGTTTTAAACTCAAAATCCCCTGGTATGGGTTTTAAACTCAAAACCCCCTAGGTAGGGGTTTTAAACTCAAAACCCCCTGGTAGGATTTTCAAACTCAAAATCCCCTGGTATGGGTTTTAAACTCAAAACCCCCTAGGTAGGGGTTTTAAACTCAAAACCCCCTGGTAGGGTTTTTAAATTCAAAACCCCCTGGTAGGGTTTTTAAATTCAAAACCCCATGATAAGGGGTTTAAACTCAAAAACCCCTGGTTAGGGGTTTAAACTTAAAAACCCTTGGCTGTGCTGGGGCGAGTGATGGTTTAGTATTAAAATCTCACCTAAAATAAACAAAATCAAAGCAAAAAATCAGGCACTAAATTCCGATCCCCCCTGTGGGGGATTTCATTTCGGGGGGGGGGGAAGGGTTGAACCCCAAACCCCCCCTCCTGGCTACGCCCATGCTACTTCACATTAGCCAACGAACATTACAGGTGATAAAGAATTTTTACTGTTGTAAATGATACATTTATTCCTAACTGGGAAGTCTGTCTAGTCCTCTTAACGTTACTTTTGATTTACCTATACTACTAAACAACCTTCTTCTACGCCATCGCCATATCGCTCTTCTTGTTCACCTAGTCTGCTACGTCATTCGTCTGTCTGACTACGTCACTACTTTTACCGTCGCTAACAACAATACACAATATATTTGTCTACCGAAACTAACATACTCTTTAAACTAGTACATGACAGTATATTACTTGCAGAACTGTGTGCTAAATTTCAATCTATCGAACTTGAAACAAGTTTTCTTTGGCTATGCTTTTATGTTCAGATTACCTTTCAATATACATTAAGAATTTAAGGTTACTTGTCAGGTATAGATAGATAGAAAGACAGACAGACGGACAGACATATAGATAGACAGAAAAGGGATTATACTTTAAAAAAAATATTTCAGGCTTGCGAGCACTGCTTGATTGGAGGCTGGAAGTATTTACTTTAAAGATTCTATTCTAAAGTTTTAAATTCTGTTAGAATATATTATTCCTAGACATGATTGATTCATAAGTACTATTGATCCATATTTTGTTTAAATATTTTTTTATTTTTTTTTTAAATCATTACTCTGGAATCTAAAACATCCTCCAGACCAGGAAGTATGTCGTATTGAAATCAAATATTGGACAAGAGTGACGTCTACATGTGTAAGTTCTATCCTGGAAGAGGTTTGTTGTGACAGATACGTTGGAAATGGTTCTTGTCACATCAGATGACAACTTGTCCATCGAGTCTAGACTTAGATCTATACTTTCTATTGGGTTATGGATTTATATAAAAGTACGAAGGCTAAGCACATTTCTGTTTACAACGATGGACATTCTGTACTTTATAAGTCTATGTATAATGAAGTGTTAGTGTAAAATAGAAAATGTAGTAAAGCCAAAATTTTGTGAAATCATGTACAAACACGAAATTTTATTTTGCAAATTTTGTGCTCCAATATCTCTTTCTCTCTCTCTCTCTCTCTCTCTCTCTCTCTCTCTCTCTCTCTCTCCCCTCTCTCTCCCTCCCTCCGTCTCATTCCCTCACTGATATTTTATATATATATAATTGTGTGAAATCATGTACAAACACGAAATTTTATTTTGCAAATTTTGTGCTCCAAAGAATTTCCTCCAAGAGAAACTAATTTTCAGATTTCCAGAGTTGGTACTACATTTGAATAAATAGATCATTAAAAAAAAAAAACACAACCGCTTTGCTTATTGATTAAGTGCTTATTGATTAAGTGCTTGGCACACACGACTAATGTCACACACAATGCTAGTGACGTAATTCACACAAGGTATAGTCTCGGAGCAGACAAATCTCTGACTACTTCGTTGGTTTCGTATGAAATACTTTTTACTTTGAAAGTATTTCTGTTGATAATGTGTGCGGAAAAAAACAAAAAGTGGTACAGTCACGTGACCAACTGAGCAGAGCGTGAGATTAAAATGACCATGTTTAGAAAGTAGGTCAGATAAAGATTCTAATTCCAGGTGACACGTAGGGAAAAAAAAGTTTTTTTTAATTTACGATGGCAGTTTAAAACGATACTTTGTTTTAAACCCCAGTGTCCATTTGTCATTGTGACATCTAGGTTTACTTTGTAGAATGAATTAGTTTACCTTGGATTAGGTCTCGTCCTCAGCTCGTGACCTTTGACTCTCTGGGAATAAGGAAATAAGGGGAAACAGCCAAGACACAGAGAGAAAGTTAGGGAGAGAGAAGAAAATAAGACATAAAGAGAAAAGGCGAGAGAAAGATAAAACAATAGAGAAATAGAGAGAGAGACAGAGAAAGGCAATGGGAGAGAGGAAGATAGAGAAAGAGAAAAAGAAAAACAGAGTTACAGATTTTAGAAACATAAAAAAAAAAGAATAAGACACAGCAGGGGGCAAGACACAGGAGGGAGAAAGACAAAGGAGGGAGAAAGACACAGGAGGGGCAAGACACAGGATGTGGGCAAGACACAAGAGGGGTAAAGACACAGGATGTGGGCAAGACACAGGAGAGGGCAAGACACAGGATGAGGGCAAGACAAAGGAGGGGCAAGACACAGAATGAGGGCAAGAGACAAGATGAGGGCAAGAGACAAGATGAGGGCAGGACACAGGGTGACGTGGGAAGACACAGAGTGACGTGGGAAGACACATGACTCGGGAAGACAGACACATGACTCGGGAAGACAGACACATGACTCGGGAAGACAGACACATGACTCGGGAAGACAGACACATGACTCGGGAAGATAGACACATGACTCGGGATGACAGACACATGACTCGGGAAGACACAGGAGGGGGGAGACGGAGCTTGACGAAAACGAGATGAAGTTTGCTCTTAAAAGTAAAAAACAAACTGTCCCAAAGAGTTAGCTTCTCTTGCCATTTTCTCGATTACACAAGTTTAGCAACAAATCAGACGATGTTAAGGAAAGATACAAGTTGGTCATACAAAAAAAAAATTCCCCTTTCAGAGCTTGTGGTCTATAGGGCAGATGACGTAAGGGTCATGTGTTTCTGTGGCCTATGGTTAAAGAGGGTGTCATGTGGCCAGCACAACGACCAACCGCCTTTACTTTTCCCTAACTAATTTCATGTAACCATTAGAGCTGGATGGACGAAGATGCGCCCGAAGATCCCGATATTAAAGATCCCTGTCTTTACCAGGATTCGAACCCCGGACTCCGGTACGGAAGCCAAGCGCTGTACCGCTCAGCCACCGCGTATAAATGTGTCACAGAAGTATCCAATTAACTCTCAGCTTACATATTTCTGTCAGGGGTGTTAATATAACGTCTGACCACAGCAACCTTTGAACTGCAATCTTGAAACCCTCCCCCCCCCCCTTTTTTTTGGCGTAAATTTCTTTTCATTATTCCTCAAATATTTCCTTTTCGCTACACTTTTTAAAACAGTTCGTCTACCGTCTATGCTATGAAATTTCAATCTCTTTCAAAAGGTTATAGTTATAGAACATTTGTACCACTTTGTTTGAATTTTCTTGATAACTTATACTTCTTGAAACTATAGTTATCTATGTATATGCGTCATGTCTGTTTCACACAAAACAATTAAATATTTATAATCAGTTCTATATAAACATTCTAGCCTCACTAATATTTAACGATGATTACATAATCGGAAGCTCTGAAATGTGAGGAGCATAATTGCAGTCAAACTGAACTTCCTTTTGATTGGACAAATACAATTTATCTTATCTCTCTTATCTTATCTTTTTCTCGAACAGACATTTGATATATGTAGTAAGCTTCGCCCCCCCCCCCTTTCCATTTTTTTTCTCATTTTAATAAAGTTACAAAAAGATTTATAATTCATGTTATAAATAATGACATTAATGATAAGGACAGTCACACAAACTACATAGACATTGACATAAATGACAAAGAAATTCATATAAATGACAAAGAATGGTGACGTTTCCTGGATTAGACCTTTGTGTCATTTGTTATTCCTGACAAGTACAACTATAACGCGAGAGTGTTGTTTTTTTTGGCTCTAAAGACAAAGCAAAATACTGCTTTAAGTTGATTTCTTTTCTTTCTTTCTTTCTTTCTTTCTTTTTTGTTTTCAAGAACAGTGAAAGAGATGTGTTCTTTCTTGGTTCATTCTTGAAATATAATGAAAAGAAGTCAATGAAATGTAAAGGAAAAGTGTTTTCTCTAGGAAGTGAAGTTAGGTAAAGTTGCATATGTTTGTACCGTCCTTCCAGGTGGGCATAAACAGGAGAACAAAGTCTCACACAGGAGGACGTACTCTACGCACATACAAGACAAAGTCAACTATACAAACTTGGCGTACAAATGTAAAATCATGACTTTTATATAGCGCTACTTTCATGCTTATAGCATGCTCAGAGCGCTTTTTGGCCAATCTTATTTGTGGACCATTGGGGGGAGGGAGTATCTGGGAGTAGGTTTTTCGTGCTGCCTTTAGGCGCTCAGTAAATACAACTCTGCACTAGTCGGGTGTCAAACCTCGACTCCCTTCATAGGTAGCCTCTCGACCACGCTTCCCACAAAAGAGAGAAACACAGAAATAACTTTTACTCTTCAAAGACAAAGCCGAACTGAACTCTACAATCACTAGCCAGTCCACGCCTTAATCAAAACATTCTATGAATAAAAACTTTTTACTTTTCTGCCTCATCAAATACTTACAGTACTCAAGCTATCCATTTGACCTTGTCATTTCTTTCAGAACCAAAACCCAACCGGATTTTATCCCCAATGATACAATGAGAAGGCTGGCTAGACATTCACTGAGACTGCACTATATATTTACCAAAGTCTTTATTTCACGTCCGAAGATTAATGAGTGCATTATTTCAAGTGACTACGCGGCCCCTGCTGTGTCCTACATATTTCGCCAACTCCAACGCAGATATACCTTTGTGTTCCGATGCTCAATTTAGTTTCTCTTTTTGGCCGCCTACGTCTGTCCTCGGCAGTCGATTTTCTTTTGGTACAATATGTATATCCCGCGGCCTTTGTAAGTGATCACCAGCTGTCTCATTCCGAAGCCGCATGAAGCCTATAAATATTGGTTTGGCTTTGAGTCCGAAGACAATGGAGGAGTGCAGTGTGGCTAGGCAAACCAAGCCGTGATTTAGAAACTTAGCCACAATTTGAGTTCTATTTTCGTCCACTACGCTTGTTTCTAGATTATCAAATAGAGTTCAAGAAATGTATTTATGTTGATTTAAGGGTTCTTACTATCTGGAGGCCCTTGATATCTAGACATGATATTTTAGTGATGTACTTTGGGACTTTTCTGTCTAATAGATCAGAGGTTCTTAAACTTTTTTGACCCGATGACTTATTGAAATAATCAAAACTTACCCACGGACCCCTAAGTGAAAATGCAACATAAATGCATAGTATATAAGTTAAAAAAAAAAAAAGTCTCTATGAGGATTATTTATGAGATTAAAACTTTTCATTAAATGAAATTCTAAAAATATTGGATAAGGTTGAGATTTTATGAGACATTGGTTTAAGTTTCTTGTTTGTTTATATTTCAATAAGCTGCTCCTGCATTAGTATGGATTCATCTGTGATTGGGATCTGAGTTTGTACAGGCGCTAAACGGTTAAATCATATCTTTGGTTTAAGTTGTCATAGAATATTTCGTAATAGTTATATTAAACAGCATTGCGTGGCGAGTTGATTAGTATTGAAATGATCCGGTTAACTTTAGTTGAAAAGTTATTTTTAATTATATATAATTTTTATATTTCTGCGGACCCCCTAGGTTCGTCTTGAGGACCCCTGGGAGAGAACCACTGTGATAGATATTGTTCATATATTCACGTGCAGACAATTATAGCATAATAATATACATGAGAAAAAGATGATTTAATAAATAAAAGTTTTAGACCAAAAAAAAAAGTAACAAAAGTAAAGTGTAATATTTGGATTACAACTGAAAAAAATTATAGATAGCGGTATACAGAGATGTATTTTCTTTGGGTCTTTTATAGAAGCACATCAAATGTTCGTGAATTGTAACTTTGTAACATTGCACTTACCTCAAATCTTGTACAAACTGGACACCTGAGCAGGACAAAAGCGCCCAAAATGACAAGAGAGAAATGCCCAGACATTTGGTCGTCTTAAGTTTATATATTCTGCCTACATAATTAGAAGTGTGTGTGTGTTGAGATACATGAGAAGGTGAGAAGCTGTAAGTTTGGAGACATTTCATTAGTATGGTGGAGGGGTGTGGGGCGGAAGGGGGGCGCCGATCAGGAAGTGGAACTGACAATCTGTTTAGACAGGAATCTTTTTTTTTCCGTTGCCTTGCAATTAAAATTCTCTGCCCTTTTCAAGGGCGTAATTAATAAATGACCTGTTTTTAAATCTCATTTTCTTGACTTAACAGGAACGTAGTTTTAAAATGAATAATCCCTACTTCCTGAAGCATGTCAGCCTGGAGTTGGGGACTGTCGTCGGTGAAAAGTAAGAGCCAAAACAGAGGTGGAAGGAGGAGAGGGGCGGGGGGGGAGTAAGAAACCTATCTAGATTTCCGCATAAGCTGAATCATTATGTATTTAGGTCAAGTAATAGTAACATGTGCTAGCTACTAATTAATGAAGAAGAACATTTTGAGCATTATCCACAACTAAAGGAGACATTTTCGATTCAGCTAACTCAAAAATGGAGGGGGGGCGTGCAGATGCAGACAATTAATCTAGCTTATTATTTTTTTAAATGTATTGTGCTAGCTACTTAAAAACTGGGGGGGGGGGGGGGATTTATATTTTCACTCTTAAAAGTGATACTGTGTTAAAAAGAGAACAACACTTTTTAGGACCTAGAAATTTGATGACGTAGCCAAGAGTTTTTGTTCCCTTAGCCTCACATATCTGCGGCGAGCTTAAAGGATTGCGGAGTAAAGCACGTATTGAATCGCTTTAAATATCAACTCAGTTACCATTTTAACCTCATTGAAATAGACAAGAATGACAATTGAAGAGCTCTCTCGAAAGGTCGCGGAACACACAGTTGAGATTAAAAAAATAGCCTTTGCCGAAGACAGACGCATAAGAGGAAAAGAAAAACTCAATAGACCTCAGAAGGACAACGGTATACATTAGTTACGCAGGTAGCAACCGGGTCTGGTAGTCAAGTGACACTGCACTTATCCTTATTCTTCGGAATCGATGATGTTACCATTGTAATAATACATTAACACCCATGACATAGGATTACATGGTGAGACTAGAGGCTATATCTCATCTATTTGGGCCGACACTGCAAAATATGTTTCCATGAAATTGATTGTCCAAATGAAATGTGCAAGAAATGTTTTTGTTGCCCAGTGGTTATAGGGTTTAATCTAGAGTCAGTTACAGATCGAAGATAAATAGAGAAAGTAAAAGAATCAGCTATAAAAAAAATAATGAAGAAGCCATCGTTATTTCGTTGAATATGTGTGATGATATGCATCTTGAATGTTCTATGATATTTATATAATAGATTTGTGATAGTGTTTGTTTTAAGTGACTAGTAGGGTATTGTGTGTGACTGCGTACGGACAAACTGTCCAACATAAACAGTATCAATGCGACAGTAAAAAGATCCTAACGTCGAGGGGCGGAACATGTAGTCCGCATTCCAGACAATCGCCTTCCCTAACGACTTCTGTACGGGAGCTGTGTGCAGGAAAGCGCTCCCAAGGAGGTCAATACAAGCGCTACAAAGACACTCTCAAGAGTTCCTTCATGGAATGCAATCTCGACATTCACGGCTGGGAAGAAGTAGCTCTCAATCGCCCCTCATTGCATGAAGCTGTGAGTCTCGGAGTATCTATATTGGAAGCAAGAAGAGTGGCCAGGGTGAAAGAGCGCCGAACCAACAAAAAGCTGAGAGAAGAAGCAGGCCTATCTACAGCTAATCTGACCCATCTATGCCACATATGCGGCCGGCTTTTGAAAGCGAGGATTGGACTTTACAGTCATCTTTGAATCCATAGGATATGAGAAATGTACTCATCTTCGATCACGTAAGAGGAGCTATATTGGACAAACTAAACCTTTATTGTTGATACTTGGTTGAGTGAACAGCTAATAGCGAGTGTAACTGATGACATAGAGAATGGGAACAGTAAGAGCAGAGTGCTAAAGGAGATGGGATGCCAAACAGTGAAGAGCAGAGTGCTAAAGGAGATGGGATGCCTAACAGTGAGGAGTAGAGTGCTAAAGGAGATGGGATGCCAAACAGTGAAGAGCAGAGTGCTAAAGGAGATGGGATGCCAAACAGTGAAGAGCAGAGTGCTAAAGGAGACGGGATGCCTAACAGTGAAGAGCAGAGTGCTAAAGGAGATGGGATGCCAAACAGTGAAGAGCAGATTGCTAAAGGAGATGGGATGCCAAGAAAATTAAAAAGGCGATAGTTATGAAGCTTTCTTAGTGTGCTAAATATATCTTTTTCAAGATTGACTTTAGACAAAGGTAAATATCGTGTAAAAGTAAATCATAAAAAAAGTTTTGTTTTTAGTTTTTACACAAACTCATAGTTGGCCCCATGTGAACACCATTTTTGTAAGCAATGCAATTCTCAAAGCAGGTATTGATATTTTGAGTAATATGAACATAATGGTAAGACTAGATTTCAATAACGCTTTCAAGCTGTTAACAGTGACTAATTTTAATGGCCATTGTTAATATAAAGTAAAGACTTTTATTAGGGTTATAAAAATATCGTAGTCATGTGTTGATAGGACAAAAATACAAGTACTTACAATCAGTGACCATAATGCTATCTCACTCCATACAAAATGTACATTAAACACCGATAGACTCTGATCACTTACACCTAAAGCAAAAGGCCATGTTCGCTGTCTGAATAGGGCCAGAGTTTATATTGCTTGACTTTATACATAGACACAATGAGATGTATTAGTTGATAGTAACATCCTTAACCACCCTCGTAGGACCCCTCATTGAAGATCTATAACAAAGCCAGGCAAACTGAGGAAAATGAACAATAACCTAACATAGGCTTCCAAAGTAACAAGTCACTAAGACTAATGTGACGTAACTCAGTGGTGGATTTAAACTACAAAACACCTGAAGCTATTTGAGATACGGAGCCTTTTTGTGGCCCTTAGGCCCCTTACCTTTATAAGTCCATCACTCATAAGTCGTTGCTACACATTTCCTGGAGGCTCTAAGCTATAGCTTCCCTTTTGGTAAATCCGGCCCTGACCGAGTACATTGCCCGTCACTATCCACCACGCGTATGTACACGGTGTGTGGCCTACTTATGATTGGGTTTGGTACATTGTAGAAACACGTATGATCATTCGAGAGGCTGTTGTAACCTTATTAAAGCGATCAACAAAATATGATGAATTAAGGTTTTCTATAGCTTTTCTGTTTTGTGTGTTGTTGTTTTTTTTTTTTTTACATTTAAGTGTGACGCACAGATGAACAGACGGACGTAAAAGTCAAAGTAAAACTACTAGCGCCGTCCCTACTTAAGAAACAACTAAAAACAACTAGGATTTTTTTTTCTTCTTGGTTCTAACGTCTGATTCTTTTTTGTTTTTGTTTTTGTTTATTTCAAATCAAATACGTCTGATAATGTGTTTAAGTAATGTCGTTCTTTTTACCTACCCACACACATAAACACATACACAAATGTTGATAGTTTATTGAGCAACCGAAAAAAAAAATTGGCACAATTTCTTGCCCCAAGTGACCGGTGGAGTGATGAACAGTTTGGACAAGTTCGTTAAGGCCATGCCTATAAATAAAAAAAAATACACTCAGAGGTTTCATAACTGGAAATGAAACTGTCAACTCATAGACCCAGTCCCAAACAGTCCGTTCATACGGTAGAGAAGGAAGGAATATATTATCTTATATATAAAAATTTCCATATCCTCATCTGATAAATTCTCCAGAAAATTATAATTGGACATTTAGGCCTATAAAAAAACTCCCTCACTCGTGTGTGATTATTTTTTTTATAGATTTTGTCTAAAAAAAAACAAACAGTTTGGTTTTGGCTTTATTGAAGATTTTTACGATGAACTAAACAATGTCTAGGACAATATGTTGACCTTTTTTCTTGACAACTGAATGAAACAAATTCAGATATAATTTTAACAATATCTCAATGCGTTACATTGGATCTTCTTTATTACCGCTAATTATTCATTTTGTTTTCTATTAAGTTTGAAGTAATATACTATCTCCATATTGAAAGTCTAATGCTATCTCAGTAGTGAAATAAGACATTACTAAATTAAAATTAGCAGTGCTAAAAATTGCATGAAATTATCATATACCTTTTTAAAATGTATCTTATCAACAAAACCTTTATTTCGTACACAGGATACACCAAACTACTAGCTGTTGATAGTTTTTTCCGCCATAAAATAAAAATCCTTAGTAGATCTAGTTTGAGTTGTGCAGATAGTTTCAATACATATTTTGGGTAATTTCTCGCTAAACTTAAACACTGAACTTCTATGTTGGTGAGAAAATAAAACAAAAATGATCTACAAAAGGATGAGTTTAGTAAATATGATTCTGCAGTGCAAACGAAAAAAAAAACAAAGTGAACGAAAAATAGCTTATTAACACATTCAGGGGTGGGCAAATTACGGCCCGCGGGCCACATTCGGCCCGCCGAAGTGTTTTATGCGGCCCGCGAAAACATAAATAAATCAAGTGTTCCCACACATTACACATATATAAAATTGCTGATATATTAAACATAAGTCATTGTAAATATCTATAGAAATTATTGAAACTTTTGATTCTTACTTATAATGAAGAGGCAAAAGAAACATCATCTCTAAACGTCCTTATAAAAAGATTAAAGTAAACAAACATTACATTTAATAGCAATATTTCGATAAATTCAGTACAAGACATAGGCCATTATTTATTCAATGCTATGAAGAACTGTTTTGAAAGAGTTGGGTTGGTTTGTACATGATGGCAAGGGTAACAACGGATGGAGCTTTGACTAAGAAAAACAACCTTTTTAATTAATAAAATAAAGAAAATATCCTCCCATAAACTAGTAACTGGAAAGTTTATTAAACACTACACTGAATTCAAACTCTAAGTGGCAACACTTCATATATTCAATTAACAAGCACAGAGCTGTTCCTATGCATAGTCAAAGTATGCAGCTGCTAAGCCCCATTATTGTAGGGGGCCTCGAAAAAGAAACACTCTTTGATCTATAGAGAGAAGGAACAGAGAAAATCAAACTCAATGTTATTGTTCCAAGTACACTAGGTCTTTAATAAATTGCATAATTTTAGTTTTTTTTCCCTTTATTTTGTATTTTTATATTTTAATCGGGGCCAACAAATTCACTTCGCATATGGCCTCCAAGTATTCAAGGCCGGCCCCGACTGGCAGTTCCGAAAAGTACGTTAAGATTTGGAATTAAAACATTCTGATATTCGGTAACACATTAGTATTTGGTAACACATTAGTATTCGCTGGCCAATCATTAGATTAATATGGAATCTCAAGGAAGAAATTGTTAGGTTCCTTGAAGGACATTGACTGGGACCCTTTCCTAATATTTCTAATGAAGAGTTAAAGACACCTCATGTTTATTGCAATTTGTTGTTTGCACATGAAATGTATGTGCATCTTAAATCTTTTCGACCAAAGCTATTCCATTTCTTGAGGCCAGCAAGAGAAATTATGGCTTTATCATTTTATTCATTGCATTCCTAGATTGTGCTATTTTAAAACAAATTTTAAGACGTCAAGAACTTGAAACCAGTTTTCAATAGCCTCAGTTCACCATCCAATGCACAAGCTGACTCATCTCCAGATGAAATACCTCCAAGCAAATTATGACCTGAAAGAGTAGTTATAGTCAGTTACCTTGCGGGAGCTTTATGGGTGCCAGAAGCCTTATATCCACATTTAAAGAAACTTAAACTTTCACATTTTAAGCACCCACATTCATCTTTGAAAAAGCTTTTCTTTTGTTTGAAAAGTATCAAGTGTTAGAATAGGTAGATGCTTATTGAAGATAATTTGACAGTAGTCACATGAAGAACAAATAGTTAGCTAGTTCCATGGTTCCGGAACATTATGCACGAGAGTAAACAGTTATATACTTCATATTAAGTACTACTATACATCCTTTTTGAAATGATAGATGTAAATGGACGATACTGAAGTATTTTGGGTATTTCCACATGTAGGCCCTATTCATTCGAGAGTTTAACTAATTAATGCTCAGGGACATTTAGCGCATCGTCTTTAAAGTCTGGATCTAAATGCCGTCATTAGAATATTATAAAGTCTGTTAAATTGATATATTTGCTTAACCAAAATTTTTTCTCGTGGGGGATTAAGGTTTAAAATGTTTCTTTTTTT
>JAZGLO010005879.1:0-242500 GCA_036873155.1 Biomphalaria sudanica | reverse complement strand
CGTTAAAGAATGATAACTTTGTTAGGAATTGTTCTTTCCCTTCTCATGTCTACTGGCTTCGGTAAACTATTTGGATGCACAAATATGTGACGCACATTTGTTCTGCTCGCTTTCATTTTGGTCTATATGTACATTGTATTCACTCTGCACAGGCGCATACGAATCGTGACAAGATATTTTCCCTTTATATATTCTCATGTGACTATAGAGCTCAATACCTAGTACACAGCTGCGGTCACAGGTTTGGCATTTGTATTCACCAGGCGGTGTTGTGCTTTCACCCTTCTTTTTTGTCTACTTCTGGTGTGTTCGCCATCAGCAATCCAGAACTCTTCCTTTATACTACATCTCCATCCAGTGCATATTTATTCCAATTGTTGTTGTCAATTTTAAAGAGTTTCATGTCGCGTTTGCATACATTAGTAGACCTTCAAGTGCTATATTTTGAAAATGCCTCGTTGAATTTATTTTAATAGTACTGACATTATTCAGATATTGGAGGAGATTGACAGTAGTATCATAAGCTTGGTATCTTAACAGTTGTCTCTTCACATAGTAATGGATGGTGGTTCCCCTGATACCACAGTGGGCAAATTTTCATTATTCTGTTCTAAAATAAATGTTTTATTCACTTTGTTCTGAAATTTATATTGATAACCCCATGAAAAAAATAACAAAATAAAATAGAGTTATGTACCGCAAATATCACTTGCGAAATTGAAGAAAGCAATGAGGTTCCTAGAGGAGTACAGCTTGTTAACCAACGATGACTTCATACCTTAGTATGTAAAGGGTTAACTCAAAATGACTTTGTTTCTTGAACATCTTAATGAAGCACGGAAACCTTCTCACAGATTACCCCCTCCTCGCCCCCCCAAAAAAATGTATACATAGGCCAGACTGCACAGATCTAAACTAGATTCATTAGTGCATTCTAGATTTATTCTGCTAAACTCGTAATACTCAAGTGAAATATAATATATTAGAATTTTATTAACGATCTTTCTTATTTGTCCTTGTGACGCACATCCGGTTTTGTGTATGAAAGAAGTTCTCTTGTTTGCGTTTTTAGAAGACATTGAAGAAAAGATGAAAGCCATGATTTGTGCAAACACTCTATTTGATTTTTTTATTTCAAAGGAGATTAGTGTCAAACATCCAGATTTATACAAAGTCGGAAATAAAAGTGGCCGTTATTTTATGTTTCGTAAAATTTCGATAAGGAGATTAACTTTGTCTAGCTCGTGATAGAATATTCTACAATTGAGGCAATGAGAAATTGGAGAATGACCTCGATCTTAAACAATAGAGAGCTCTAGTTATTTACCGCGGTCATAGCTTGGCATCTATTAGTTGCCGGCAGTATTTTAGAACAATGTGTATACATCATAGACAGAAAGAGAGGGTAGACACAATTGTAAACTAGAAAATGAACTGGTTTTATGCTGTCTTCTTGATCAAATCTGTAACGATACTATTTGAGATATGAGTCCAGATTATTTTCTTTTGTTCAATTCTTTACATGTAGCTTTACGAATCTATTCAGATTTAGCTAAGATGTTTGTTAAACAAACTGGAATTAGACACAAATCCTACGGGATCACTAATTATCAAAGGAAAGGAACTGCAAAAACCCTCTGGCATGTACCGCATATATATAAAGGCTACATGAATAAACTCCCTTTTTCTATATAAACAAAGTTTATTTATTACCACTAATTGATTAGCTAATAAGTTAATTTTTAATTGCTTTATGTTTTGTCATCGAATATATAAATATATATATATTTAAAACAACATGTACAAACATAATAAAGGAAAGAACTATATTTACATTCACAACAGACTCACTCATAAAGACACATTTCAAATGCATTTATTGTATAGTGCACAATTACATCGCCAACAGAAAAAAAAAGAAGTCCTTGCATCTGTCATTGCAATCTGTGACTTAAAAAAGAAAATCCGCTTTTCCGACCCTTTTCAGCATATTGCGCATCCGGCCCTTGAGAGACGCATTCCGATGGTTGAGAATCTCTGGTATATTGATTTGAAATAAATAACATTTAAACTCTAATGGGTAGTTGACATTGGTTGGAAAAAGTAATTCGGTTGGTCGTTGTGCTTTCCACATGACACTATCGTTAACCATAGGCCTCAGAAACACATGACCCTTACGTCATCTGCCCTATAGACCACAAGCTCTGAAAGGGAAATTTATTATTTTGTATGACCAACTAGTTGTATCTTTCCTTAACATCGTCTGATTTCCAGTTCAAGATTTTAAGATGACCTCAGATGTAAAGAATCCCAAAATGTTTTCTGAAAGAAAAGAAGTAAGTCATTGTACTAATCACAATATAAAGATAGTCCCCATTTACCATCAATATAAGCAAGCTTTAAATCATCTGCGATATAAGCCCTCCTACCTTAAAGGTAGCTTGACCTATTTACTATAATAAGAAACAGAAAGATAAATGAGGCGTCATCTTGACACTATAAGTAGAACAATATTATTTCATAAGTTAAACAAGTCGAAAAGATAATGAAAAGACTTTAACAAAAAAAAAAATCCAGTTTTCTTAATAAATAATACAATATTATCTACTTACTATACAACATTAAAGGATACAGAAATAAACTATGGCATTTAGACGTAATATATTCGAAAAATACGATTCGTGTTATCGGCTCGAAAATGACTGTGTCTTACAGTAGTCTTACTTCTAAAATTGTATTTTTCACTCTTATCCACTATAATAAGTGCATTTGAAACCATGATATGTATGCTGGTGTTACTAACACGTCCTGAGAGTCATTTTACAGATCGAAACCAAACAGTATTTATTTTAATATGAAATATGATTGCCTTATACTAATAGGAAAATCTCTATCTCTTGATTTTGCGAAATACATTTTTTATTGGACACTTGATAAACAGAGTTTGATATCCTCTTCTGAAGTACTTCGCTTTATTTTTATTTATTTTCTTTGTGTTTAATGTTCAGACTCCAAATTAGTATGTCGCATGTTAGCTACATATAAATTTAAATAAAAAACCAGGTGCTACTAGATCTACAAGAGCAGCATTCTTGGGAAGCGCTTCAACTTGGCTTGCTTTGGCTACCTCGAAGGGGGCTCGAGGTTCGACACCCGACTCGGGCAGAGTTATGAGCGCCTAAGGGCAGCACGGAAAACAAACTCCTACATACCCCCTCCCCCTACTGGTCCACAAATGAGATTAGACCAAAGCTCTCTGAGCATGCTATAAGCATGAAAGTAGCGCTATATAAAAGCTATAAATATAATATAAATATATTGTGTTTAGGGCTTTGGACAGTCTCTAAATCTCTGTTCTTACCAAACCAGTTAACTTAAAGTAATGAACAGCAGTCTTAATATAAGAGTAACATAAACCAAATAAAGATAGTTTGCGTTGAAACTCACTCGGTCCCCGTGGTGGTCCACTCAGGCAGGTAAAAAGGCAGATTTCGATATTTTTCAGCATGAATATTAGAAAATATGAACTACAAACTATCAACAAACACAACCTTATCGCCTCCAATACAAAAAAAGAAGAGGCATGTATGTATCGAAAAAAATCTATTTCTCATTGCGGGCTTCCAGAAAAAAGTATAATGCGAGTTAATTTAATAGAAATGATTGTTTTTTAGAAGGCTTATATCAAAAAACTGTCTAATAAAAAGTGAGTACACATTATTTCTCCCACATCGATTGTCGGATCAAGTTGAAATTTCGCACAATTATTTGACATAGACAAGGCATGAATAAAAAAAAAACGTAACTAGTTTTACAAATAATTACTGGAGAACCATCTATTCATTTAATAGCAGAAAGGTGAATTGTGAAGTTTATTTCCCATTAAATAATGTACAACGATATGTCTCCCTCACGTCCGATCAAGTTGATAGTTACAATAAATAAATTATTGTAACTAACAGAGCATGAATCAATAAACAAAAATACACAATTAGTCAATTAATTATTGGCTATTAATAATTTTGTTTTATATCGAATAAGTGAAATAACTTGTGCATTATTGATAGATATAGTTTTTAGTAAAGAGTTCTTCCCCTTTAGATAACAATTGTTTTTGCGTTTTAAATTTCGCTGTTTTGTTTCAAATAAACCTGATTTTTTTTTTTGCCATTTACTTCTTCCGAGTGGGGAATCTCTGTCCCAGTATTCTAATCAATGTATCTATTTATAGAGCATCATAACTCAGAGGGTTGCATTATAAGTTTGACAAAGAGTATAGAGAATACTCGTATTTATGCCTCCTCCTCTATTCTCTCAAAATAGCTCCAAAATGTCTCTGTGTGTTCAGCCGCCCCATAGAGTCATTTATCTTGTGTCCTTCTTGACAGAGTCAAACTACCATGCAGACATCTTGAGAGTTGTAACAGGAAATGGTTGAAACTTGGTCGGAGCCGTCTGCCCTGGCTGACAGCGAAAACTTCGCAGTAAAATGTCGCCCCCCTCCATATATCTTAAGCGATGCTTTTACGACATTTTAATTGGGGGCTACCAAGTCTGTTACATTTCGTTAGTAAATGTTACTAGGGTAAGAACTTTTGGGACGAAACCAGTACATTACATGCTTAGAAAAATCATCACCCATTAGGCACTATTATTAACGCTTCATTGCTGTTAGTAACATGTGTTTTATGTCTGAAAATAGTAGCACTTTAATAGCCTCTGGTTATCAGGCTTACTATATGGTTAGAATACATTACAGAACATTTACCAAAAAGCATTTTATTTTTACTTTAATGTACAATGTTGCCTACAGAATAAAGACAAAAAGATAGAGGCACATTTCTTATTCCATTTGCTAGGACGAATTCGTACAAGTGCTCCTTCTTCCTTATTATCATTAGAGGATGAAATGGATTGCCAGAGTTAGTCACTGATTAACGTGCATGACTGCATTTGACACATGAAATGCGTTGGACGTAATTATCTTCCTTTTTGAAGTAACGTCTCAAATATATTAGCTAAGATATATATTGCAATTAAGGGACCCTTTTCAGACATTGCGGTGTACAGGTCAGATGATATAAAGGTCATCTGTTTATGTGGCCGACGGTTTACTAGGATGTCATTTGGCCAACCACAAAGACTAATCGCCTTTACTTTTTCCCCAACTATTGTCAAGAGGCGCCCTAAAGATCCGAAATGTAAAAATCCCAGTCTTTACAAGAATTCGAACCTAGGATCCCTCGCTACAGAAGCCTAGCGCTTTACCACTCAGCCCCCGCGCCTCCACATTACACTATTTTCCATTTAAAAAAGTGAATCAATGAACTATAAGAAACTATGACAAAGAGGAACGTATAAAGTCCTTATCCCCGGCCCTCGGGCATGTTACAGGATATACTTTGACAAAGAAAATCATGATTTCAAGATCACTGTTTACCTACGTTGTTCTCACACAGTCACGAGGCCAAGTTTCTTTTCTTTGTCTTCATTTTAATGTTTATAACTTTCTCAATAGTCATATAATGACTATACGAACGTGTAGCTTACTTTGAGAAAATCAGTGTCAATGATCTTTCGTTTAAAAGTTAAATAATCTTACATTTTTCTGTATTTCTGAAATGGGCATTAATTATTTTCTATAAACAAGCAAAATATAAATAAATACGTTTAAAAAAAAAAGCTTATCTAAAGAGGAAGAACTCCTTCCTTAAAACTAGATCTACCAATAGAGAAGCAAGCCCTTATTCAATATCAAACAAAAAATTACTAGCTACCAATAATTCATTCAATGATAGAAAATATCTGTTTATAGATTCATGTTTTATTAGGTACAATTGTTTAAAGTATCAATTAGAGCAGAGCATGCATGAGGGAGAAATTAGCGTAAACAATTATTTAAGGAGACTAAACCCAACAGATTTAGCAGTATATGCTACTATAGAAAATAATTAATTACCACTAATTTACTATCATAATCGCCATCGTCAATAGATCTAGATGTACAAGGTGGTTCAAAAGTAGGTTTACTGTTATCACGTTGAGTAGACTATATGACAACTCCAAACTAGAACAGCGGACAATTCGTTCTACCTTTTAAGATAAACAAAAATAACTAAATCTTCTAGATTATCAAAACATCCTCCTTCAACATTGTGACATCTGACCTAATAATTTCATCCAAGGAGTCACGCTGTTTTCCAGTAAAAGTTAGTTTAGTAACTGTATACCTACTTTCAGTAACAGCCCTGTTGACCCACTTTCACAGCCCTGTTGACCTGCTTTCACAATCACAGCCACAGACTGTGAAATTGAAATGAAATTAAAAAAAAAAAAATCGCATGACATTCTTCATTTATGTGATACAAAAAGGGAACTTGAAAAAGAAAGTTAATCATTTGCTGTCAGAAGAATACAGTTCAACAAACAAAGAAGAACGCATGAAGATAAAGTCGGAAAAAGACAAATGGATCAGGGACTATAATCAATAGAAGCTTGAAAGTTGGCAAAAACAACAATTAAAAAAAAGCTTATGAAACATTAACGGCTTTACCAATACAAGACAAACTAGAGCCACAGTGACTGAGAACAACTATGGAACTCATCTAACTGAAGAAGCAGATGTGCTTAGAAGGTGGACAGTCTAATCAACAAAAAACCTTGGGAAAACTAAGAACTTTGCGAGGCACCAATTCTAGAGTCAGAAGTAGAGGAAGCAAAGAAATCCCTTAATAGTGGCAGGTTTCTTAGAACTTTAAACTTTCTTAGAACTCAGAACTTTAAAAACGCGGTGGCTCACATTTAACGCAAAGTTTTAGGGAGATCTGTCAGAAAATATGGACGAAAAAACATGACCATAAGAATAGACTCAATCGTTAATTATTCCAATGCCCAAGAAAGAAAACTTGAGACAATGTCAAAACTAGAGAACGATGATAAGTCTAATCAGTCAACCGAGCAAGATAATGCTAAGAATGATTCTCAATCGACTAAAGAGAAATCTGAGGAGGTCCTTTCCGACGGACACTGGCACTGTTAAACAAATAATGAACACATCAGACTATTTCATGAAAATGCCTTCAACATAAACACAATGTCATAGACTTCAAAAACCTTTTGACATGGTTTGGCATGATTGCATTTGACAATAAAAACCTTATCAATGTTATCAAAGCCTTATATTAAAATGCGAATAGCCTAGTACGTCTGGACAACCGAATGGGAGAAAGTTTTAAGACATCCTTAGGAGTGTGGTAAGGATGCGTTCTCTCTCCAGCTCTTTTTAACTTATTTCTGGAGCATATTATGGTGGAAACTCTAGAAGGATCTACTTCTAACTTAACCATAATGGGCGCCTATTTCCAATCTCACTTCTGCTGATGATATAGACCTCAATGGAGAAAATTCCGACCAGATACAAGATCTTACTACAAAACTGGATCATGCAGATTGAGAAATTGTTTGTTGTGGAGATGGTACGACATGTTGCATACTATTGAATGGTCAAACATTAGAAGAAGTTATCTTATACCTAGGGTCAAACATTAGAAGAAGTTATCTTATACCTAGGGTCAAACATTAGAAGAAGTTATCTTATACCTAGGGTCAAACATAACAAAAGATGGAGGATCAATAAAAGAGAACAAAAAACACGTTAAAGCTTGACATCCGCTGCCATGAGCAAACTGTGGACAATCTGGAGTAATAACATCAGCTTCCCAGTCAATTTAAAACTATTCTTCCTTAGTGGTCTCCGTATCCCTATATAGTTGTGAAAGTTTGACACTGAGCGCCGAGGCTGAACGAAGAATCCAAGCTTTTGAGAGTAAATTCTTCCAAAATATTCTGGGTATCAGATACTAGGAAAAGAAGACAAATGAGTTTGTATTTTGACAAGACAACACTTCCAGTTGGAGAAAGGAAATACTCTGAAGAGTCGAAAGATGAGCTGTTTTGGTCAAATTGTAAAAGTAATTCTTCAAGGTACACTGGAAGGAGCACAAAGGGACGTCCAAAGAAATGCTGGCTGGACAACGTACAAGAATGGGCCGGCAACTCCCTTGATATCCTGCTAAGAACAGCTGCTGACTGGAAAAGTGGAGGGATTTGGTTATAAGTCAAAGGACAGAGGATGAGAGATAAACCTACTTTTGGGCCACTTTGTATATGATTTCAAAATATTTTTTCCTGAATTGATATTGTTAAGGTCAGTCCTGTAGCAAAGATGAAGTCAGCCCAATATTAGATCTAGATCTTGGGGAAAGTACATTATCAAGCTTTCATAGCTCCACCCAATTCCCATCGTTTTTGGTTTAGTCATTAGTACAGGTTTGATTCTGCTTCGTTTGTGTAATCTACGGGGAACTTCAGTGGATGGCTGCCTGGTCTTGCGGTATGCGCACTTGACTATCATTCGATCATCTCGATTGTCCAGGACTCATACCCTGCCCTCTGCAATCCCTTGTCGTCCTGCGGTAGGTTTGGACTAGGAAGTAGATTATCTTCAACTCTGAAGGAACATCCGAAACTTGTAAAACATTAAAAATTACTTTTTTTTTACTAACATTAGGAAGAGAAATACTCTTAACCAACAAAACGATAATATAGTAATATATTATTGTGTACTTTTCTAACCTAGATGAAATCTTAGATTTAAATAGGATGCTTAGGATAAGGACCCCTATCCCCATCTCCTTACGTTGTTCAAAAACACGAAATCAATCAATTTATCTAAAACTAGGCCAAAGATCGAACCTTAGATAAACACGATTGTTTACAGATCTTGACGAGTATTTGCATCTATTCTTTAAGCAAGAAAAAAATGCTTGTTTAAAAAAAAACCCACTAAATAAGGATAAAGAATATTGCAGACCATAGGAGAATTTACTTAATAATGGAAATTGTAATTAAATTTCTTGAAATCTTTTTTAAGATTCAAAGATTCAGCATAATAAATTATATTCAGCATTTTTACAACAGTTTAATATATACGTTAGACTACATATAATCTCAAGAAAAAAAAGGAAACTTGAAGACAACACCGTGATTTAGAAACACATTTTTTTTTCGTTTTCCAATGGATGTTTTAAGTCCAAATGCAAGGATTCTATCCCATAACCGGTTTGTTGTGATTTCATTTCGATTATTTGATCTCTATGGAATTGTATTTGTTTCTTTGTTGTTGTTGTTGTTGTTTGGTATCTAATTGAAATAATAAGGATATATTTGTTCTTCAGATGTGTATCTGCTTAGAAAAAAACTTTAAACGCATTGCATGCGACCCTCGCTCCCACCTCATTATTGATGCGAAACATCCAGGGTTTAGACGCTTTGTTATTGCATCGCAAACACATGGGAATTTAGGAATATGATGATTATTATACAATGAGCATTAACCGAGGGTATTGGTGTACACTGCAAGGTTACATTTCTATCTCTTCGGAAAGGCCTTGAATTTAGACCACAATGTTTACTTATAATTCATTTCCTTCTTATTAATTTGTGATACCATAAAAGAAATTAATCTGTATTCACAGATTTGACTAGATATGTAGGGTTTGGTCTCCTCAGATAGATGTACTCATTATTTGTCCCAAATCCATTCTCGGGTCAAGTTGAAACTTTAAACATGATTTATTGTACATAACAAACATGAATAAATAAAAAAATAATGCCAATATTTTTATTGGTAATTATTTTTTATATCGAAAAAAGAAATTACGTCTACATTATTAAGATATATAATTGCAAGTGCGGAGTTACTTCCCTTAGATAAACTTTTTTTAAAGGACTGTTTAATTTTGCTTGTTACATGTTACAAATGAAACAATGTTTTCAATCTGTATTTTGTTTTCTATTGGTGAATTCAAATTTTTAAAAAGAGTGAAACAGAGCGTCCAATACATCACGTCTCATGAGGTATTAACTTTAAACATTGTACAGAATCTAGTCAAAATTTTAAATCTCAATTGTATGAAAAATCAAGAATTTGACGTCTTCCATTGTCTATTTAGTAGCTTTTGTAGCTTTTTGTACATTTTCAACATTTCTGACTGGTCGTTCTATACAAATAAAATGTTTTGCTATGTAAAAATGTAAGGCTTAGAATTAACAATCCCTTTATTTAAATCAACTCATGGAAATCATCCTTTAACCCATACTAGAATCGACTTTTAAAGTGGCGCCACTGCGATCGATAAAACGAGCTTCGAAATCGAAAGAACCCTGCCCCCTCCCCAACCTTGCCCCAAAACCAATACCCAAACGCCTCGGTGGCGGCGGCTGCGGCGGCATCATTAAAACAAGGCAGTTTCTTTTTTTTTATCTTCTTCTTTCCTCCGAAATGTCATTAAAACGGACGTCAAAGACAATACTGGGGGTCGCATTGTCTTTATGGAGATAATAGGTATCTAAATATAGCGCCATATTGACATGGGGATGTGAAGCCCTTGGAAGTCCGATTTCCGATAATGTGGTCAACGCTCTCTCTGTGTGTCAGGTTATAAAGAGTTCATCAGGTTTCGTCTCTGATTAGTTTAGCTTATTGAGTTTTGACAAAGACATTCTCATGAATAAGGCTGCACTGCACTATTAAAAATAAAGACTAATTAAAAGGATATGCTAAGTTTTTGACAGTTTCTGTAATGGGAACTAAATATGTGTTTCTAGGAAAAGAGATATTGTTTTTAAACAGCTTACAGCAACTCATTCAGTCTGTGTGTCTGTTTGTCTGTCTGTCTGGCAAAATGATTGTACTCGCTTCTTCTCCCACATCCAATCTCAGATCAAGTTGAAATTTCGCACAATTATTTCTTGTACCTGACAAAACAAAAATCAAATACAAAAATTAACCACTTTTGGTAATTAATTATTTTATGTGGTATTACACATGCGAAATAAATCTTACTTGACTGATGTGGTGGTACAGGTTGAATTATTTCCCTTTAGGAGGCTTTACAAAGTGATCACTGTAACATTGATACCTCTGTCTTTCCCTAACTGGTCTAGACAAGTGTTAGGGTCATAGCGTGATACATTAATATAGATATTTGTTTTGCAATATATTAATTTTTTTGTACAAATTCGTCATAGCATATGGAAAAATGATTGAGTGTTACCTTTGTGTCTTTCTGAGCGTTTTATTATGTTTAATGTGTAATTGCTACTTTACTTTTAAGTCTTCTATCCTAAAGGGTCTCTAAATTTCATTATTTTTACTAAAGGTGTTACTGTAATCAAATGTGAATATTTGTTTGTTATGAATCTCACTTCTCTTTTTCTCTGTTCTAGTTTCCGTTAGTTAGGATGACCCAATAACTTCATGGTAGAGGTACGGCTGGAAGATGTAAAGGTCACTATTAGTTTATAAACTTTTATGTTACCGTGATTCTAAGATCTTATATTAAATTCGTCCACCGTGATACGATGATGATCACTTTTGTCATCCAGGGTGGCTTAGGGCTTTCTACTGCATTTTTGTGCGTTCTCATGTAACTAGTGAGACCTCTCGGGCCTAAAATAATTTGTAGATTAAATTGAAAATTCTTTTGATTTTTTAAAATTTTAACCAATGTAATGTATTTTTCCTGATAAACAAGTTTCCATTCGGCTGAGATATAAGACACAAACTCCTTACTCCTGAACAAACAGCCAGATAAACCACTTAGTAATAAGAAAGTTCTGTTTTTTGTGTGTTTTTTAAAAATATTTTCTACTTGCAGTCCATTACCAAAGTAAGACACGAGCGGAAAATGTGCAAAAATTAAACAAATGAGTTGAATATCGGTTTTGCCCAGATCTAGCAAGTTCCTATTCTAAACTTGTAAGTCTTAAAAGTTGCAGCCACAATTTTAACAACAGTTATTGCTTGTCAGGGCAGACCTGTGCGGCCGCAGTAGGCCTCGCACTTTCATAGGCCCCATGCTAATTCTAGGTGTAAATTATTAAATTAAACCCTTTTAACTTATTATTACAGGGTTCCCGCGGCATTTCATTTTCCAAGAGCTCCTGGAAATCTGAAATTGCAAACTACATGGAAAAAACATGAAAATCTCCTGAAATTATTAAAATCTTCTGAAAACTCTTACAAATCTCCTGGAAAAAAGACAAATTTGTCTTTTTGGGGTATCATTCAATATGGATAACGCCATTCCTACTCGCGTTTTAAAAAAAAAAGAAAAAAAAAACTCTATTTCTTAAATAAAATCACTTATTATCGTTATCCTTACTTAGACTGGGCCCCGCGCAATCCGTTTTGCATAGGCCCGCAATCTGTAGAACCGGCCCTGTTGTTTGTGTTTCATGATTTTGGGAACAAAGTACAACTCATACAAATTTCAAAGATTCTCTTTTTTTTTCTACATTTTAAATAGAATTTCTTTTTGTTTTCTAAAAAAACATTATTGAGTTAGTATATATAATAGACAAACAGAGTTTATCTTGAACTGTAAGGCCCTTTAAGTTTGTCGGAACCAAGCAAAGGTATTAGCACAAATAAGACAATGTCTGCGATTTCGAAGTTTATGGACCTGTTCAGTGTTTCACATCGTTACGCAAACCCAGTTGTGACCTGCATATCTATCCACATGTAATGCACATTATACATAATACACACTGTTTACACACATATATCAGAAGTCGTATTAACGATACATGAGCACACGTTAGTAATGACATTCTAGGATGTATAGTTGACATTAAGTATCTTATGAAAAAGAAAAACTAGGTTACGCACTAGAAACAAGAAATGATCTATATGAAAACCGATTCATTTATCAATAAAATTGGAAATGAATAAAGCTAATTAGTATTCCATTTATCTTGGGCCTATAGCTATTCAGAACATAATGTTGCTTTTTAAAAAAATATATATTAATGATGTCATTGATTTAAAGAAATAAGTTGAATTTTGAATTGGTGCTTTACCCATTTCAAAGGGAAGATATTTACTCTACACTGCGAACAATTTGATACAAAGTTAGTAAAATTTTACAAAATATAGATATAGTTCTGAACATCCATTTATCTTTTTTACATATATGTTAAAAGATTAAAATTGTATATAGTGTCTTTAAAGGCGAGCCCAATGGGATCTCACCACAGCGTTCTTTTAATCAACAGTTTTCACTGTGTGCATATTTCAAGTTCAAATTAACAGTTACAACGTCTAACTGATCTTCCTGTGCACTGAACTTCATTGATACAATAACGTCGATAGTGCACTGTACTAGCCACACTGTACCATAGTTTACACACAAAAAAGTATATAGTCACTATAGTACTCACTCCCCATGTACTCAGTAGTTTGAAATGAATGAGCTCTTACTAGAAAAAACTTGAAGCTTTCCCCCCCCCCCACTTTGTTCATTGTTTGTATCCCGTTCTATCTGTCTTGTTTTTAAAACCATTCTAAGTCATATTCCTTATCCAGTTGGTTTTGTTTTTCTTTTCAAGTCTCCTCGTCTTGTCAAGTCTCTTGTGCGTCTCATTTCAAAAGGTTTATTGAATGAAGATGTTTAATGACGTCCTAGATACGTGCAGTTCTGTTCTCCTGGGAGTCTCGCCAAGGAAGACAGGCTTTACGTCCCGTTGGGACCAAACTTCCTTGCCACACTTGTTTTGTTGTGAGGGGAGGATACCTGACGTCTTTTCATTCTTTCCAAACAACCTGCGGATCTCTTTATGATTATATATGTATTAATTTTGTAACATTTTCTAATTATATTTAATAAATAATCATAGTTTAATGTCATGGTACATCGTTGGTTGCATGCGGCCTAAAAACGAGACAGCTGAAGGTCACTCACAAAGACTGCGGGATACACATTTGAGACCAAAAGAAAATCCGCTGCCGAGGACAGACGCAGTCGGCAAAGAAAATCTTAATTGACCACCTGCGGACAATGGTTATGCTTGCCTTGGACGTGGCAAAATATGTAGGTCACAGCTGGACTGCGCAGCCAAGGAAAATACTGCATTCCTCACTAATCTTCGGACTCGAAGACAAACCTTATTATTATTATTATTACATCGTTAGTAGAAATAACATGTCAAAGGTGTAAAAAAGAAGACCAATCCTCCTCTAGTACAGCTGACCAACCTTTGTAAACGTGATTATTTTGCTCTTAATAACTTATGAATGACATATGTTTTTAAACATTCAATATTTTACCCCGCTCCAAATATCAACCCTCTCACAAACCACAAAAAAAGCGAATAACTAAATCTACTCAGAGTTTATGAAATTCTTCTTATTAGGCCGATGGATCCAGACTTAAAGGACCGTGTGCAACATAAACTTCTATATATTTCTTTCATATTTCGAATACCCGCTGGCGTATGCCTGTTCAAAAATATATAATGTCTTGAAATCCAGGCCATATTTAATTATTAGCTAATTATATTTTTAAAAAAATCGTATTTGAAAAAAAAAAAAAAAAAAGTTCCAGAGACAAAGAGAAAGATGATTAAACACACTGACCTATATTTCATTGTTGTTTCATTTTTGTGTTTAAAAAAAAAAAAGACAAACCATTTTTAGAATTATTTTTTTCTGTATACAAATGTTTATTAGTCAATTCATTATCTTCATAAACATAGACATTTTAACTAAGAATACAACAAAAGAAACATATAGCCTTATAATCGTGTCACTTCTCGGATTTGCATGGTCGAGCTTTAAGCATTTCGAACTGTTATCGTTTGGCGATGAGGCTCAATTCGCCCTCTGCCAACACCGCAGCAAATGAAATAAATGTCTTATCTAATCTTTTTTTTCACTTCTTATTAAAATGCTGCAAATTCAATGTTGCACCACCTATTGGGGCCAGGATTCAGGAATATGATTACTCCCCAACCCCTCCCTTAGTTTAAGGGGAATAAAAAAAAATTGACTTTCTTTATGTATAAATACACTTTAACAAGAAAAATATTTTTTAGAAACATAAAAAAATAAAAATAAAGGTTTTCTAAGGGAAACAAATTGGTACTTACAACTATATCTATTAATAATGTGGAAGTTATTTTTATTATTCGATATGAAACAAAATAATTAATTACCAACAATTAATTGGTTAATTTTGTTTAATGATTTATATTTTGTAAAGTACAAAAAATAATTGTTGAAAGTATCAACTTTAAAATGCTTGTGGAAGAAATATCCTTAACGATTATTTAACGGGACTAAACCCTAAAAACTTGTTAGTATCAAACAAAATAATTAATTACCAGTAATTTTTGAACTACTATTTATCTGTACATTGATTTACGCCTTGTCTACGCCAATGAATGAGTGTTACCTGTGTATCTTTCTGAGCGTTTTATTATGTTTTGTTTTTGTATTGGCATATTATGGTTCAGTGTTTAATGTGTAATTGCTACTTTACTTTTAAGTCTTCTATCCTGAAGGGTCTCTAAATTTCATTATTTTTACTATTTACTTATTTTCTACTGCATTTTTGTGCGTTCTCATGTAACTAGTGAGACCTCTCGGGTCTAAAATAATTTGTAGATGAGATTGAAAATTCTTTTGATTTTTAAAACTTTTAACCAATGTAATGTATTTGACCTGATAAACAAGTTTCAATTCGGCTGAGATATAAGACACAAACTCCTTACTCCTGAACAAACAGCCAGATAAACCACTTAGTAAGAAGTAAGTTCTGTTTTTTGTGTGTTTTTTATATTTTCTACTTGCAGTCCATTACCAAAGTAAGACACGAGCGGAAAATGTGCAAAAATTAAACAAATGAGTTGAATATCGGTTTTGCCCAGATCTAGCAAGTTCCTATTCTAAACTTGTAAGTCTTAAAAGTTGCAGCCACAATTTTGACATCAGTTATTGTTTGTCAGGGCAGGCCTTAGGCCACTGCAACCTGTGTGGCCGCAGTAGGCCTCGCACTTTCATAGGCCCCATGCTAATTCTAGGTGTATATTATTAAATTAAACCATTTTAACTTATTATTACAGGGTTCCCGCGGCATTTGATTTTCCAAGAGCTCCTGTAAATCTGAAATTGCAAACTACATGGAAAAAACATGAAAATCTCCTGAAATTATTAAAATCTTCTGAAAACTCTTACAAATCTCCTGGAAAATAGACAAATTTGTCTTTTTGGGGTATCATCTCGGATGTCTATATACTGAAAGTGGCAATAAATGAAAAAAAACAAAAAAACAATTACAACTAATCAAAGTAACTCTAGCTTAATGGGTATAGACGTAGGGACATCGAGCATACAATGCCATGGTGCGAGTTTGATACAATACCTAATTGACCTAATTAGCGTGACCTAATTTTTTTAAATAATTTCTTTTTTTATGTATATATATTTTTTTTAATTGTGTAATGATGGTATTTTCTTTTTTTTTTAAATAACTGTTTCTCTTGTTTACTTGTTTCTAAATCTTCCTCTCTTTAATATCTCTCTCGGATATGTTTTTCGACTCTTGTCATCATTATGTTCATAACACATAACACTCTCTTTCTCTCTCTTTCTCTCTCTTTCTCTGTCTCTCTCTCTCTCGATTTACCCTTCTCTTTCATTACAGTATTTAATGTCTACTTGTTTTACATTAAAATTCACTCACCACATAAACTTAACCACATAAACTCCATCTTCAACTCTGAAAAAACATTCGAAACAGTAACAAGGTCTGAAAAAAATGAAACTCTAGTATCTACACTTGTCTTCTCTGTTTTCTTTTTACTAATTGTCTTTTTTTTATACTTATAAATTAGTTTCTATTTGTCGACCTTAGAAAATTGTGCATGAGATTGTATTATTATTAAAAAGTAAATGATAGTCATTCTCTGGCACTGCCTAGAATCGACATTCTTTAAAGAAAAACATTTACTGTAATTTCTCTAGAAGTATTCACTGAACTAGTTTTTCGTGTAATAATAATAATAATAATTTTAAAAATTATTATTATTACTACTATCAAAATAATCATCATCATCATTATCATCGGAATGCAAGGTTCTGATTCATACCACCACAGAAAAGGAGGTTTGAGTTTGATCCCACTGTAGATAAGAATATTTGTTTTAAAGATCGATGTTTAACTAAAGATCTATTTGTTTTAACTGATTGCTCCACCGAACCTTCTCCGAAGATATCACATAACCTAAATAAACAACAACAAAAAAAGGCATTTACTATATAATCATCCTGAACTGATATGTAGACGCACTCTGCAAGTTATAATACTGATTATCTCTTCTTTTGAATATACGAAGAAAAAAGGAACAAAACAGGCTGTAATTTAACATTTCTATTGATTTTTACACTATATTAACATTCACAAAGGTTAGCACTGCTATAGCATACAGTATAAACTTGGGTTGAGGAATCACAGTTCTTCTGTTACTTTCTATCTATCTATTACGACATTAAAAAAAAAAATAAGGGCTCAACTTGATGGTCCTACATGTTTTAAAAAGTTTGTGTTTAGAAACCATTGCTCGTGTGGACAGAGCACTTCTTAAAAGATAGGACTAAATAGATGGTCCACTATTTTTATTCGCCTGGTCATGCAGTACCGTTGTCACGTCGTGATGAGCCCTAGTTTGATACTCGCCCAATATCAACACCGAAACAAAGGCAATCAAGTTTTTACATTATCAATGTCCCACGACTCACTACAGTGGGGCTAAATTGCTAACTCAACTAACGAAATGAACCGGTGCTTATACAGCATTATGCATCTCTAATGTCAACATCTCTAATATCAACATCTCTGTTAAAAAGAGTGCATCTCTGGATCACACCTCTGAATATGTCTTAGTCTAATTAAACCAGTAGAAAAGATTTAGTGTCAATACATGAAATCTTTCAAAAAATCCAACGCAATCTGTTTGACATCAACAGATTGACTCATTAGACGCATAACGGTGTGTGAGTCAAGCTTTTCGAGCAACACGATTGGGAATAGAGAGCCGCTGGTGATGACAAGCTCTTGATTGTTGAAACTGTTACGTGACTTGAATTAAACACACGAGTCCCTGGGACCAAGTTGGTCACAGTGCCAGACGTAGCACGTACATTTCTAAGGGATGGGACACTCAGACTGGTACTCAAGCCATTGGAAAAAGGATGAACTATATTAATGAATGGACAGTTTTCTTCTTCTGTCTATCTTTAATTTGTCTCACATGTAATGGACATTGACTGTGCCTAAAAATCCCGCTATGCCAGCAGGTGGACAGAGATTGTTGAAGCAATATTCTCTGTTGTTGTTTTTTCTTCTAAATAAAAGCTGTAATGAAAACTTCTAAATGTAGGCAAATTATGCACCTGACATCCATTTCTTAACAGTTACAATGTATAAAACATGCAAAGTAACCTTAAATAACTTCCAATATCATGACATATCTATGCCAGAAAACATTTAACTTGTTACTTTTAAGTAGTTGAATTTTTAACCTGATCCAAAAAACTGAAAAAGAAAGAAGATTGTTTATGAATTGCTGATTCTCAAAACGAGAGTGTTTGTTGTAAATTATAAACTCCAGATTGTAGGAACTATCCAGCTAGTTGGTGCAAGTACGTGATCATTGCTGATTTGAACTCATTTAGATCAATAATGGTATCGACCTTGTGTCTACCACTTCCATCTCCGCCGCCAGAAAACTCAAACATTTTATATCGATCTCATAGAGAGAATGAATCAGATGAGAATCTTCCTCTTTTCTTTTATTTGAGCAATGTCCACTTGATAATGTCAGGACTGATTGCTATGCTGTTAGACCGCAAGTCAAATGTACGAGTTGGTCACTTTCTTTCTTAGTCATACTCTCAGCGTCTCTTCGTGGGTCGTGGTCGTCATGGTCCTAGGCGGATGTTCCCGCAGAATCAGCAGCTCCGAGTTGGAGGTAATCATCGTCCTCCTCCTCTCACAGATGGGCTTGATGTAGATGCTGAAGAACTTCTCCCGAAACTGCTGGCTCATTACGCAATACAGCACGAAGTTGATCGCGTTGTTCACCAGCGCCACGAAATCCATTAGATCGGTCAACGGGTAATGAAAGTTTAGGTAAAAATCTGGCACTAGGGCGCTCAGGACATTCAAGACGCCCTGTGGAAGCTCGGTGATGATGAACATGAGTAGAACGACCAGGAGCATTCTCGTGGTCTGTACTTGTTGACAGGAGACGGAAAGCCTCTGGCGCCTCCTTGCCGCCTTTATACCCATGTGGTATAACAGAGAACCGCTAAACACGAGAATCAAGATACAAGGCAAAATTTTAGCAAGTATGGCGTATGTAAGGATGTTGGTGAGTATGATCAAGTCAATGTCTTTGGTGCCGTAGTGCATTTCTTTAAGACCAAAGGCAGAAATGTTGATGTGGCGAGGCATTGGAAGTTTTATAATTTCATGAGAGAGATAATTAGGAATCATCACCACTACTGACGTAATGTACACCACTGCCGCGGCTATCTTCACCTGCCGGACGCGCATTTCTTTAGCCATTGGTCCTCTGGGGCACGGTGACCGAATCTGACTAAATCGAAACGCAGCAAGAGTAACCGCCAGCCAGATGGCTATTGTGTGCGTGGTGGCCAGTAAGCTGATTATAATAATCATATACACGATCCAACTGTACGAAAACTTTTCTGGAGAATCATAAGGGTCAGCAGGTGGACAGTAGAAGTGTAGCACAAAGGGAATATACGGAAGCATCGTCAAAATGTCTGCGATGGCCAGGAAGGTCAACAGGTGATTGGTGGCAGTTCTCATATCCTTTGCCATCAGAACTGTGATGTTTAGGACATTGGTCAATATACCAAAGGCACAAACGACAAGACTGGCATAGCCGTGTATTTCCAGGAAAAAGATGTGAAAGTCCTGCAGAGTCCCAATGCTCTCGTCGGTGGTATCATCATTCCTGTTCTGCCTTGAAAAATTGTACCTTTTGGGAGTCGACTCATGCATTAACAGAGGAGTTAAAGTAGAATCCTCAATCTCATCCACGCCCATGTCTAGAAGTGTTGAATTCAGCATCCCAGGCAAATCTCTAGTCAGTCTAAGCAGCCAGTTTCAGTGTTCAATGATTAGTCTTCATTTTGTCTGAAATGAAAGAATAAATGCAAGACTTGACACTGATGTTTTAGTAAGATACAGTTAATAGTTTTGTGTAAAGTATATAAATAATAGTGACGTTTTTAAGATAAATTAATATTATGGATATAATAGATGGGATATTATTTACTTAATTTTGATACATTAATTCCGTTTATTGACCATTTTATGACCTTGTTTTTATATTCTTTTTTATTTATATTACAAGGTTGTAGTCTTATATAGTTGATTGTTATAAAAAAAGTCGCAATAAATTAATATGTTAAATATGCCTCATAACTATAAAACTAAGACTTGACTTTGTTTTATCCAAGGGTGAATACGAAATACGAGGTTTGAGAATTAGAATATATCGATGTCACTGGCAACTATTTGAATCCCAAGAGAAGAGCTCTGCTTAAAGACATGCGCAGAAGACAGAAATAAAAGTTAAATAGAAAGCCGGCGGATAACGGCCTCGTACGGGATGCGGGAGAATATGTTGGTCGCTACTGGGCTTGCGTAGTCATATGAAAGGCTGAAATCATCCTTATTCTTCGGAATCGAAAACATTGTCTTTATTATAGTTGTTAAAAAATTGTTTTTAAAACAATAAAATTATTCGGTAGATGTGTACTAAAACTTTTGGCGTTGATTGCACTTCCCATTGTCTTGAAAAAGGTTCAATAGCGTCAGTTAAAGGTTTATAAAGATCGTTTCCATACATTTAAAAAATTTTTTTTTGAAAAGTTAAAAAATCTTTTATATTAAATTATATTGGACATATACAAATTGGTATCTTTTCTAAAATAATATTAAAAGAACAATGTTACTTCTTGTGTATATGTGTATATGTTCTGTTTTGATTTAGTCTAATGGCTCCGAACATTCCTATTAGAATAAAAGAGGTCACAACTCATTTAGGGTTTCAGGACCATTTGGGAAACAGTTTCAAGCGCAAACCACAAGAGCAGATATTATATCCTCTAAACTTTCCAAATTTAGATTGCTATATAAAAGTAACACAGCACATTAAATAAATATTTTAAAGAAGAGTATACTATGTGCATCCTAAAACTAAAGAAGACAAACTAACTACCTGTTAACTGTACAACAAGGTTACAAAGACAGTTTGTGTGGAAACAGACTCAAAATCGGCCCCCGAAGTAGTCCACCCAGGCAGGTAAAAGGGCAGGTATCAATATTTTCAGAAAGAACATCAGAATTAAATGATATCAAAGACAAATGACAGAGAAGAATGGAGAAAGAAGGTTGAAAGATCTTGTATGGTGCCCCAGCGGTCCAGCAAACCAAAGGATAGGTGAAAGAGAATGTGAAGTACAATGTGAACCTGGCCTAACTGATGTCTTATAATGAATATCTAATTGATCATATTGTTTTGTAAAGGGGTCAATTTCTTATTGGAATCGTTATACTTCTATCATTTAATTTTCGTACAAAATTATTTTTTTTTAGTTTAGTATTTTAGATACAGTTACCAGAGCTGTAGTTCCCGCGATAATATGAAAAACTACTTATTAATTGTGATTATAAATTATGTCCAACTTATATCCATACTAAAAAGATTTTATCTCTTAAAAAAAGAAACACTTTTTGTGAGTAAATGTAGTTAGTTAGTAGGACAGAACTTACATAACGTAGCAATCCAAATGTAAAAAAAAATTGACAAAAAAATCTAAACCCATATGCAAAAATGTTTTAAAAATATGGCAAATGGTCATCTCCCCAACTAAAAAGCCTCCAGTGTTTGTTACTATTAATAGTGAACAGTTGTAAAAGTGGTGTATTTTGATGAAAAAACTAGTTGCATAAGTATAAAAAAAAAGACTTTTCGCTTTTAGAAAAGAAGAAAGTAGCCGTTGCATCAACACTTTGAATGGACTAAAATGTTATGATGTCGGAATTTCACCATCTTTTCTAGTTTACGAGATCTAAACGGGACGGACGGTCGGACAGACGGACAGACATTTCACACAAAACTAATAGCGTATTTTACCCTTTCTGGGGCCGCTAATAAAAGCATCCACTTGTTTGTTGATAAAATGCATCCACTTTTTACACAAAATGCGTGCATCTGTTTACTGTACACTAAATACATCCACATGATTACACTAAATTCATGCACCTGCTTATTGTTTTTAAGAACGCTAAGTGCATCCCCCTGTTTACACTAAGAGTATGTATCTATTTAAAGTACACTACATGCATCCACCTCTTTAATGTGCACTAAATGCATGCACCTGTTACGTACTTCATTCACTATCTAAAAGTGCACTCATCCTAACTTTCATTTTGAACCAGTCAATAAGTCCAAGAAGTATTCCAGGCTCAGTCAATCCCACGTGAGAATCTTCAATTTCTAGGTGTCACGTATTACGAATTGAATTCTACTTTTAAAATGGCTTGCCTAGGGGAACGTGACAATAGAAAAAGCAGTTGTGTCACTTATCTTAAGTCTGAATTTAATCAAAGACTTACAATGAATAACAAAAAAAAATGACACAAGAAATCGGAAGGTAAAATATCAACTTAATGTTTAATAAAAGATAACTCGAATAGTACTTTTAACTGTATCACATAAAGCAAGAAAAAAAAACATTTACTCAATACAAAATGGAAGGGTTGACCAAAACCCTTTTACAAAAATGGCATGTAAAAATATTACAATACAAGAGTTTGAAAATATAATTACAAATACAAGCAAGGCCTTGAAAAAAAGAAAAATCTTAACTTACACGATCAATTGGTATACCACGCACGGGTCGCGCAATGTCTCCGCTATTCTGTCTCACGGCTGTCTCCGTATGTCTGTCCGTCAACGTTACGCGGGCGGTCTTTATATAATCTACCGCGCGTCGATCTCAAGACAAATCTAGTAATTTCTAGAACAGAATAAGTCATCAACACCCAGATCTAGAACGCTCTTCAAAAAGACAGAAGAAAAAAAAACACCCTCCTTTCAACCAGAGGTACACACATAGGTCAAGGACCGGTCACCGTCTGTGTGGCTTGACGAATAAAAAAAACCTTATTACACAAGGGGCAGACAACCTACCCGTCAACAAAACAATAGTATCTAGATACGTAACACCTCCCTCCTAAAAATAAAAAGTTTACATTTCCACGAAATGGAAATCTTTTTAGAATAATTACAAAAATGATATTTACATTACAGAATGTATTTATCATGATATATATAAAAAAAAATATACATCAAAATACTTTTTACAATCTAGATAAGGCATCGGCGATAACATTTTCGCTGCCTTTTATGTGTTTAAGATCTAGGTTGTACTCTTGTAAAAATAAACTCCACCTGAGAAGTCGTTGGTTCTTGCCAGACATTTTGTGGATAAATGTAAGGGGATTGTGGTCAGTAAATACAACCAGTGGCCATCTGGACCCACTGATATAAAAATCAAAGTGTTGTATAGAAAGAATCAACCCAAGACATTCTTTTTCCACAGTAGAATAATTTCTTTGATGTCTATTAAATTTCTTGGAAAAGAAACAAATAGGGTGCTCTACTTGGAAATTATCTTCTTGGTAAAGGACTGACCCAACACCTGTGTCACTGGCGTCAATAGCTAACCTAAAAGTTTTTTCCGAAGTCAGGAGCCATCAAAATGGGGGAGCTAGATAATATCTGCTTAATTTGGTTAAAGGCTTTCTGACATTCATCCGTCCAAGTAAATCGGACGTTCTTTCTTAGGAGGTTTGTTAAAGGACTGGCAATGACAGAAAAATTTTCGCAAAATTTTCTATAATATCCAGACATTCCCAAAAATCTTCGGAGTTGTTTCCGGTCAGCAGGGATTGGGAAAGCTTGGATAGCTTCTACTTTAGCCATTACAGGTTTCACCTGGCCTTGTCTTACAATATGGCCTAAGTATTGGATGGAAGCCTGGCAAAAATCACTCTTACTCAGGTTTACAGTAATTTTTGCATGTAACAGTTTAGTAAAAAGACAATGCAGTTGTTTACAATGGCTAGAAAAATCTTGGCTAAAAATTACTACATCGTCTATGTATGCGTGGCAATTCTCCATGTCAGCAAGCAGGGCATTTATCATTCTCTGGAAAGTGGCAGGAGCATTCTTCATGCCAAATGGCATCACTTTGTATTGGTACAGACCATCAGGGGTGACAAAGGCGGAGATTTCCTTTGCCCTATCAGTCAGGGGAACCTGCCAATAACCTGAAAGTAGGTCTATTTTGGTGATGTACTTAGCGTCACCAATACGATCTATGAGATCGTCTATCCTAGGGATAGGAAACGAATCGGTCTTTGTTACAGCATTTACCTTACGGTAGTCTGTACAAAAACGATAAGTCTTGTCCTGTTTAGGTATCAAGACACATGGGGAGCTCCAGCTACTGGAACTTGGTTCAATGAGGTCATTTTCAAGCATATACTTGATTTCTGACCTAAGTATGGCAAGTTTTTCAGGGTTGACCCTGTAAGGATGCTGCTTGACTGGAGTAGCCTCGCCAACATCTACATCATGCATTATAACATTAGTCTGTTTTGGTACATCAGAAAAAATGTCATTAAATTCATTAATGAGTTTCATGATAACTGGCCTTTCTGTCGAAGACAGATGAGTCAGTTTTACATCCAAATTTTGTAATACAAAAGAATTAGGTATTTTGTATTGTCCAAATTTCTCCTTTACAATATCATCATCAATAGGAGAAACATGGCTATTTGAACAACTTTTGACTGTATTTAAAACACAATTACTCTTATCTGAGTCATCTGGCCTAGATACATAAGGCTTCAGCATGTTTATATGACATAGCTGAGTCTTTTTCCTACGGTCAGGAGTTTTGATTGTGTAATTGAGGTCACTAATTTTGGTCTCAATTTCATAGGGACCAAAATATCTGGCTTGCAAGGGTTGACCTGGTATGGGCAAAAATACAAGCACCTTATCCCCGGGAGAAAATTCACTAACACGGGCCTTTCTATCATACCAGCTTTTCATGCTGGATTGGGTGTTTTGTAAATTATTTTTGGCCAGAACACAAGCATCATAAAGTCTAGTTTTAAACTTAATTACATAGTCTAAAAGTCCTTCAGTGGCTGTTGGTGACAACAATGTCTCTTTTATACATTTCAAGGGACCGCGCACCGAATGGCCAAAGACTAAGTCAAAAGGGCTGAATCCCAACGATTCCTGGACGGATTCACGGGTTGCAAACAGCAGCATGTGGATTCCTTCGTCCCAGTCTTTTTCGTGCTCAAAGCAATAGGTTCGGATCATGTTCTTGAGAGTCTGATGGAATCGTTCAAGAGCGCCTTGCGACTCGGCATGATACGCACTCGACATGCAGTGTTTGATGCCCAACTGAGTCATGACTTGCTTGAAAAGATTGGCCGTAAAATTCGTTCCTTGGTCCGATTGAATGGACTTTGGTAGACCAAATAGAGTAAAGAACTTGATTAAGGCCTTTACAATGTTTGATGCTTTTATGTTCCTTAGAGGAATAGCCTCAGGAAAACGAGTTGAAGCACACATAATGGTCAACAGGTATTGGTTGCCAGCTTTTGTCCTTGGGAGAGGACCAACACAGTCAATAAGTACTCTGCTGAAAGGTTCTTCAAAGGCTGGAATCGGCTTCAGAGGAGCAACAGGGATCTTTTGATTTGGCTTGCCAACCATGTGACAGGCATGACAGGATCGGCAGTACTGGATGACATCTTTCTTCAAACGTGGCCAGAAGAAGTGTGACATAATCTTGTGGTATGTCTTGTGGATGCCGAGATGACCTGACATTGGTGTGTCATGAGCCAGATTCATGATGTACGCTCGGTATCTTTCTGGTAACACGATTTGATGGCATATTCTCCATTCTTCTTCGTTGGATGCGTCTGGAGGTTTCCATTTCCTGAAGAGCATATCATCTTGGATGTAGTAGCACGTTGATGCTAGCTCTGCCTCTTGTGATGTCATTGCGGTTTCTCGGAGTTTGGCGAGCTCTGGATCCTTCTTTTGGTCCTCAATCAACTGTTTTCGAGTTGATGCCGGCTTTTCAGAATTTGGCGTTGGTTCTTCTTCAAGAGAAGCAAAGAATGTGGTGCTCAAGTCCACATCATCGTGGTTACTGTTGGCTTTGATAACGTTCTCTTCTTGAGATGCTTTCAACCTCATTGCCCTTGTTACTGCACACGCTGGATATAACTCTAGGTCTTCCTCGGGTGTGGCAGATAAGTCGGGTGTTTGAGTGACGATGGGTTCGGCTATCACCTTTCCACCGGCTAAGTCATTGCCTAACAGCAACGAGATGCCTTCCAATGGTAATGTTGGTCGGACACCTACAACAACCGGTCCAGTAATGAGATTTGACTTTATGTCGATTAGATGTAGAGGCACATCTATACATCCAAGCTCTACGCCTCGTAACAGGATGCTCTTCCCAGTCGATGATGATTTAGACAAGAGCAAGATACCCTCTAAAAGTAACGATTGTGAGGCACCTGTGTCTCTCAAAATGGTGATAGGTCGTAGACTTGTAGAATCACCGGGTAGTGATACAAATCCTTCCGAAATGAAAGGCTTAAAATCCTCTAATAAAACATCAATTTTGGTTGATGCAGACTGGACTTGGGTCGAACTCTCGCTGGAGTCATTGACATCTCTAGGAGATGCAGTGGAGAAACTCTTTCTTGAGTCAGTAGAACATCTTTTGGATGTATTTGGAGAACTCTTGATGGAGTCATTGGAACATCGGGGTGATGTCTTAGAGTCATGGGAACATCGGGATGATGTATTATGGGAACTCTGGATAGAGTCATTGGAACATCGGGGTGATGTCTTATGGGAACTCTTGATAGAGTCATGGGAACATCGGGATGATGTATTATGGGAACTCTGGATAGAGTCATTGGAACATCGGGGTGATGTCTTATGGGAACTCTGGATAGAGTCATTGGAACATCGGGGTGATGTATTTGAAAAACTCTTGTTTGAGTCATTGGAACATCGGCTTGATGTATTTGAAAAACTCTTGTTTGAGTCATTGGAACATCGGCTTGATGTATTTGAAAAACTCTTGTTTGAGTCATTGGAACATCGGCTTGATGTATTTGAAAAACTCTTGTTTGAGTCATTGGGACATCGTGGAGACATTTTCGGAGAGTCTTGTACAGTCAATACATTTGAAACAGGTGGGGTCGAGGTATTCTTGATATTACTTGATGATGAGGGAGTAAACCTCGACGACCACTGTACTGTGCAAGCGCTGACTTTTGAAGGAGCTTTTTCGTTTCTCTTCCTCAATTTTTAGCAATCGTCAATTTTATGGCCTTCTCGTTTGCAGTAGGAACAAGTAGCTTTACTTGAAGTAGGTTTTCTGTCATTTGTACTGCTGTTCTTGATGGAGTTGCTAGCAGTGGACTCATGCTGTTTGACTTGTTTTGGCTTGACATCCGTCGTATACTTGGCAAATTGATGTGATATTATATAATCGTCTGCCAACACTGCAGCCTTGTGCACATCTTCCTCGCCACGATCAGCTATATGCGTACGGACGTCCAGCCGCACACAACTCTTGAACTCTTCCGTCAGCATTAGGTTCTTGAATTTTGCAAAGTCGGTGCCGATTTCCCTGGAAGTGAGCCATTTCTCAAAGCGTCGCTCCTTATCCCGCAGGAATTCTACATGGGTTTGGCCATCCGATTTGCGACAATCCCTGAACTGCTTTCGGTAAGCTTCCGGAACAAGTTCATATGCCTTAAGAATTAAGGCCTTAACAACATTATAATCTTTTTGTTGTTCAATGGTCAAAGAACAAAATACCTCTGCAGCTCTACCAGTCAAAACTGTTTGCAGCAAAGTGGGACACAAAGTTTCAGGTACATTAAAATTTTTCACAGAAAGTTCAAATTGTGGAAAATAATTGTCAATTGTGGCTTCATTAAAGCGTGGAATTATTTTCAAAAATTTTGTTGCTTCAGCAGTATGACTGGCAGGGGAAGAATCTGGTCTTACATTAGCAGCTAACTCTAATTTTTTAAACTCTATTTGTAATTTCATTTCCATTTCTTTCTGCTCTCTAGCCGCTGCAAGCTCTAATTCTTTTTGTTTAATTTCTCTCTGCTCTCTAGCCGCTGCAAGCTCTAATTCTTTTTGTGCGGCCTGTTGTTTAATTTCCTTCTCTTTTAAAGCTAACTGGGCTTCTATTTCCATTTGTTTTAATTTTATCTGAAGTTCTAAATCTGATTTACCCTCATCGGGTCTAAGGGTTTCTAAAAGGTCTTCAGAAAACACTTCCTCGTCTACATAATGGATTACAATGTTATCTCTGATTTCTTGTTTAAGGGCATTTGATTTTATTTTTAACCCTAAATGTTTAGAAATAAGGACCAGTTCCTTCCTAGTAAAAGCATCAAGCTCTTCCACAGAGGGATTTGCAAGAAAAACCTGAATATCCATGGCTAACTAACAACTATTACAAGCAAAAAATGTATACAATGTAAATATACAGTACAAAATCAGTACAACAAAAAACCTTAAGAGAGTTTGGTCAATACTATTGATACTTTACTTCCGACTCTTTGAACAAAAAAAATTTTTTTGTTAAAGTCAACTTCGCCTTTACAAAATTACTCAAGTAAGACGAAAATAGGTTCAGAAAAATATCCGGGACGAAAGCCCTCAAACTTCTTTTGTCACGTATTACGAATTGAATTCTACTTTTAAAATGGCTTGCCTAGGGGAACGTGACAATAGAAAAAGCAGTTGTGTCACTTATCTTAAGTCTGAATTTAATCAAAGACTTACAATGAATAACAAAAAAAAATGACACAAGAAATCGGAAGGTAAAATATCAACTTAATGTTTAATAAAAGATAACTCGAATAGTACTTTTAACTGTATCACATAAAGCAAGAAAAAAAAACATTTACTCAATACAAAATGGAAGGGTTGACCAAAACCCTTTTACAAAAATGGCATGTAAAAATATTACAATACAAGAGTTTGAAAATATAATTACAAATACAAGCAAGGCCTTGAAAAAAAGAAAAATCTTAACTTACACGATCAATTGGTATACCACGCACGGGTCGCGCAATGTCTCCGCTATTCTGTCTCACGGCTGTCTCCGTATGTCTGTCCGTCAACGTTACGCGGGCGGTCTTTATATAATCTACCGCGCGTCGATCTCAAGACAAATCTAGTAATTTCTAGAACAGAATAAGTCATCAACACCCAGATCTAGAACGCTCTTCAAAAAGACAGAAGAAAAAAAAACACCCTCCTTTCAACCAGAGGTACACACATAGGTCAAGGACCGGTCACTGTCTGTGTGGCTTGACGAATAAAAAAAAACTTATTACACAAGGGGCAGACAACCTACCCGTCAACAAAACAATAGTATCTAGATACGTAACACTAGGAAACTGTATTAACCTTTAAACTAAAGATCTTTTTATGTCCTATTCTCCTGTTACATTGAAAGACACGTGACTAACGTCCAGGACTCGTGTTGTTAACGATTGAAAACAAAATCCAAGAATAAGAACTCTGAAATATCAACAATAAGAAAAGATACAAAAATACAAATTAAAAACTTCAACCTAACATTTGATTGGCTGAAGAAGGATGACACAGGGAAGGGAGAAAACTTTGTGTCCACGAGTATATCAGCAAAATCATGGAAATAAAAAAATAAAATTCTGAAGAAATATTATAAAACAAAAATAAAATTGTACGTTGAACGTATCAATGTCACAAGAAATGGTTTAATAATTGTAATAATAATACGTTTACATTTTTGTGTTTCAAGCATGGTCTAGAGGTTAAGTAAAATTGAACTAAGCATGGCTACCAATGAAGGGGTTCGACACCCGACTCAAGCAGAGTTGTATTTACTGAGCGCTTATATGCTGCACGGAAACCTGCTCCCAGATACCATTTTATCCCCCACTGGTCCACAAAAGAGAATGGACCATAGCGCTCTGAGCATGCTATAAGCATGAAAGTTGCGCTATATAACAGCTAAACTTATTATTATTATTTTCATTGATACTTTTTTACATTTTGAAAAAGTAAGGCATTCTCGTTGTATGGACTTTAACAGACGAGTTTCAGCAAAACATGGAAGTTAAATATCCAAATATAGACTCTATGTTTATCTACCTTGCATGATACACTAGAATCTCAGTTTTGGATAGCCTATGTGGTGTCGCTAATGGGTTACACATAACAGACTATCAAGCAATAACTATAAAGGGATGACACCAAAATGTAAACAAAAGCGTTTTTTTTGTTTTTGTTTTTTTACAACAAACAAATGTTTGTGAAATATCTGAAATTAGATAGCTACTCAAACACGATTATGAATTTTAAAAAGAAAGTACATTTTATTGAAAACATGGAAGAAATGGAAAGAGGTTATTTGGGGTAACTACATTAGTTAACCGTACCTGGTGACAACGACTCCCGTGACGCCTCCAGTTTAGTCATTCAATGCTAACACTTTCTTACATATAGCTTAAAAAAAAAAAGCTATCCATAAAGAAAAAAGAAAATGAAAGCTGGGTTGACCCTTGACCTCCTCAGTATCACGCCAGTTTGTTATCCGTTTTCTCAACGAGGTTGCCGTGACCATAGCTCTAAGTAGTATTAGTCACTAGAATTGCGCGCTGAGGTGGAAATACTGGACAGGACAGGAGGCGACAAGAAGGACAGGACGAAAAAGTTACACAAAAAAAAAGAAAATGAAGACACGACACGAAGAAACAAAAGAGCTCTAATGATTTCCAATTTTCCTTAACTCTCACTTAAGGAGTTATGTTTTAAGTCAACATAATAGTTTATCATTCATGCGATTATCTTATCTTAGGCTATATATTACAATAACTAGAACATAGATAGAACGCTGGCAATATGTATATTTCTTACTTAATATCAACCCATATAAAAAAAAAGGAAATGCTTAACAGTGCTTTAACGTGGCTAGGCCTGAAAGACAGTCGCGGAGTTTTAAGTTAAGATTTTCTCTTTTATTTTTCCAGACACTGGGTATAAAATGCGCGGTTAGGTAAAGAATGCATATTTGTAAAGAATAAAAAAGTTATGTTCAAGGATTGCAATTAAACAATTGTGTTGGAGTGTGCACTATAGAATTACACGTAACACAATCTACTGTCATGCGTTGTATTACTCCTTCACTTCTTGTCAATACATATCTTGATTTGAGAGTTAGTTTTTCCCACAACTCTTTTTTTTGACCTTCATTGTCCAAAATAAAACTTAATGTCCGATTTTATTGCTTTATATATCTTTTTTAGGTAGTTTCCGAAATATTAAAGCCAATCCACCTCAATAGAGATTTTTAAAAATAATTATCTTTTATAACTGTTGGGACTCACCAGTTGTCTTTTTTTTTGTATCAATGAAAGGTTAAAGGTTGTAGATAGAAGTAGTGGTAAAGTACCTGTTTCACTTGATAGCAAGCTCAGCAAACGTCATCTGTTTCTGTTCTCCGAAGTTAACGAGTGTGTCATGTCACCAGAACAACAACAGCAATGTCAGGCACCTATTAGAGTTGAGTGGACTCAATGGCGCCCTTCAAAACTAATTAATTAAAAATCCCAGTCTTAACCAAGATTCAAACCATTCGGAAAACAAGCCCTTCACCAATCAGCCAAAGCGCCCCACCTCCGGAGGGTCGTTGGATAACTTTGAGTGAATTTTATGCCATAATAAATTTATTGTTAAAGACGCACAATCTCGTGTAAGGGTGTTCTAAAGTTGTAACATGCAACTGTTCGACCTGAACAGCTCTCTTGAATTTTGAAATTCACACCTGAAATATTATTGCACTGTTAAGATTGCAACCTTTTTCAAATCATTTAAACTTCAGTACAGTTGCTTATATCAAATAAGAAAAATCTTTTTCTAGAGCTAGCACTGGATAGGCAGCAGGCATTCTCTCCATGTAGCATCTCTTACACAAACCTAGACTTTGATGCTCCTCTAACACAAGTCCAAACTTTGGTGCTCCTCTAACACAAGTCCAAACTTTGGTGCTCCTCTAACACAAGTCCAAACTTTGATGCTCCTCTAACACAAGTCCAAACTTTGATGCTCCTCTAACACAAGTCCAAACTTTGATGCTCCTCTAACACAAGTCCAAACTTTGGTGCTCCTCTAACACAAGTCCAAACTTTGATGCTCCTCTAACACAAGTCCAAACTTTGGTGCTCCTCTAACACAAGTCCAAACTTTGGTGCTCCTCTAACACAAGTCCAAACTTGGTTCCTCGCCTTACAAAAGCCTAATCCTGTGTGCTCCTCTTGAAACTTGATCTTGTAATTAAGTACAATATTTGAAGAAATGAAATATCGTGACAGTAGATATGTTTGTAAAAAAAAACCTTTACATTTTGTTACGTTCTAAACTTTCATATCCCCATGAGTGATGGATAGTTTCACTCCGACATTTGTTCAATTAAAGTTGGATTTAAAACAGAGAGAAAAGAACTAAGATTGATAGAAATAGAGTTGAAATGCCAGACAGCTAATGTAAACCACTCAATGGACAGTAATCAATAGTGAAGACCTAAGCAGGAAGTTAACTTTTCATATAGTCCTACTCACATGACAATAGAAACCTGGGGGTTGGGGGGGGGGCTATTACACTTTTCCTGTCATAACTTGCCATGAACTAACGAAACTGACTTTACGTGACCTTTAACCATCAAGTTTTAATGGGAGGAAAATCAATTTGACTAATGTGTAAAGCTAAGATTAATAAGGTATTCTATATCCTAGAACACAAGAAAGACAACATTGGTTAGTCGAACTGGATCTAATGTATAATTGTCATGTCACATGGATTACACAGTAGATTACGATTACAAACGGGAATTCCCATAACTAAAATTGAGCATACTAGAACAACTTTCTTTTACTTTCAGAGCAGCTCTCGGAAGCTTAAGGTTGCTAGGCAACAATACAAAGCTTGTAGAATTTTTTTTTTAAATGGATTAATAGTTTATTTGCTTTTAAAGTGAAATCGCTATTTCTTTTGTGTAAACCTGTACATTAAATTATTGTCATTGAACGAGCTATTGTACATATTTTTTAACATTATATTTATTAATATAGAAAATTTAACTTATCGTTCAATTAGTTTATTGCATACCTAAACCTCCTTGTATTGGGGATAAATAAGTTTCAAATAACCTGCGATTCCCACATAAATGACGCAAAGATGAGTGAAGAATCATAATGACCCAAACATTCCCCAAACTATGGAGAAAAATAAAGATTATTCACGTTTCCCAATTAAATTTAAATGATTGTGGGTACTTTTGCAATTTCTCTACAATAAAAAAAAATATCTGACGCCAATTATAAGTTTAAACGGCCGGGACTCAATTCTCGAAAGTTCAAATGGTTTGTCTGAAAAATAGAACAACATTGCTTAGGCTTATAGCAATTAGAAATTAAACGGGTCAGTTATCGGAAGATCCAAAAGAAATGATCCATCACTTGAAACATGATAAAGATGGTGTTCAGATCAAATTTTCAATTTGCTATTTCGGGTTTCCAGTATGAGTGCTACGTAGATACAAGAAAAATCGTATAGGCTGAAATAACGTCTTTTCCGGTCCGTTGTGCGACTCACTAAGTAAAGAATAATAAATCAAGCAGTCCAGTAATAGTCTTGTTGACTGACAGGCTGTAACTGAAGAAAAGATCAAGACAGTATTTCCATCTTTCACTTTACTAAAGTAAAGGCTATGATTCGTTGATTTTTTTAAATTTTTTATAATTGGCGTCAGATATTTATTTATTTATTTCAACAGGAATTGTGAAAGTAGCTACACATTCATTTGAATTTTACTGCCAAATGTGAATAATCAGCACGTGGGCGCAAAAAAAATAATTAAAAAGTCAAAATTGAAGTCAAAATTGCCTTACTGAAGGCAGCGCAGAAGACGCCAGCGGACAACGGCTTTGTCTGCAAGAGATACGGAAAAATATGTAGGTCGCAACTGGTTTTGCGTACCTATGTGAAAAACTGCACTAATCCTTAAACTTTGGAATCGAAAACTTATTATTATTACAATATATATAAAAAAAAATATTATTACGAGTTGAATAACAAAGATTGCATTAACTCATTTCGTCTGTCTGTCTGTCTGGACTAAAGTTTTTACATTTTTTTCCTCCTAATTCCAATTCAGGGATCAAGTTGAAATTTTGCGCAATTTTTCATAGTCAACTAACCCAACACGTGAAATAATAATTAAAAAATTTTTTTTGTAGATTAGTGATAATAAAATAATTTTCTTTCATATAGAAAAAGGGAAAAAAATGTGAATTATTGAGACATATGGTAGCAATAGAACAGCAGTGATCTCCCTTCACTCAACATACGCTTTGTTTTTCAAAACAAATTTTCCAGTGGGTCGGATTTGACCCGCGAGACAAATTGTCAGCTGAGAGAGTTGAATTTCTTCTTCAATTCACTATTAAATTTCATTTACTCTGATGAAAAGACTTGAAACGGAGATGTATGGAATTGCTTAATCCCCGGAAATCACTACCAACTTTTCTTTCTAAACAGCAAATTGTCATTTATCAAACATACGAATGTGTTTTATATGATACAGGGGGGGTGAAAGGTGGTGTACTTGCACCTCCTTGGATTCTGAGTTGTCAAATTCTAGCCATTTTTTTCGCACCATCAAACCAATTAAAACCTAAGTAGAAACTAAAGAAGTAGTGCTTCCACTGGTGACTGCTATACAGATGTAAAGATAAGTTGATCTGTAAGTAGACTAGCCTAGTGCTTCCACTGGTGACTGCTATACAGATGTTAAGATAAGTTGATCTGTAAGTAGACTAGCCTAGTGCTTCCACTGGTGACTGCTATACAGATGTAAAGATAAGTTGATCTGTAAGTAGACTAGCCTATTGCTTCCACTAGTGACTGATTTACAGATGTAAAGATAAGTTGATCTGTAAGTAGACTAGCCTATTGCTTCCACTAGTGACTGATTTACAGATGTAAAGATAAGTTGATCTGTAAGTAGACTAGCCTAGTGCTTCCACTGGTGACTGATATACAGATGTAAAGATAAGTTAATCTGTTAGTATACTAGCCTAGTGCTTCCACTGGTGAGTGATATACAGATGTAAAGATAAGTTGATCTGTAAGTAGACTAGCCTAGTGCTTCCACTGATGACTGATATACAGATGTAAAGATAAGTTTATCTGTATATAGACTAGCCTAGTGCTTCCACTGGTGACTTATATACAGATGTTAAGATAAGTTGATCTGTTAGTAGACTAGCCTAGTGCTTATCAGCATTTAATGGCGAACCATGTATTTGCACCCGTATGAATTTTTAGTAACCAAATATTAGCCAATTGTTTACACTTTCAAATGAATTAACTTATTCTAAGTCTAAAAAGTAGTGCTTCTACTGAATTACAGTTGTAAATATAAGTTATTATTGTAATAAGCTTCAATATGCTATTTAAGACTTGTGCGTTGTATGATAGGCTTGCAACAATTTCTGTGCACGATAAAAAACTATCAAATATTCTCTTGTACGTTTATCTTGATGATTTGTTTCCATTGATAACATATTTATAGTCATTGTAATAGTTAGGATATTAAGGATATGATGCTTGTTGAGAAACTTTGGAGAAATCCTTACCAACTGCCTTTCGATGTTACAGATTTGAAATGTTTCTTGAACAAGAGTGAAGAGTGGAGTCATCTTGGTCAATGTATTTACGTCTTGCAGAGTTGCGCTCGATAAAATAGCAGGTAAAACACGTCCACCAGTTTTCGAGTAAAAACGTTTTGATTTGTATCGACGGAGAACTGGAAGCAGCCAGAAATTAAAATTACGAGCAGCGGCATGAATAAACTGCATTTGTTGGGTCTATACGTGATGAAACTGTAGGTATTTCATGCACTGAAAAGGTGTCTATACGTGATGAAACTGTAGGTATTTCAGGCACTGAGAAGGTGTCTATAAGTGATCAAACTGTAAGTATTTCAGGCACTGAGAAGGTGTCTATAAGTGATGAAACTGCAGGTATTTCAGGCACTGAAAAGGTGTCTATACGTGATGAAACTGTAGGTATTTCAGGCACTGAAAAGGTGTCTATACGTGATGAAACTGTAGGTATTTCAGGCACTGAGAAGGTGTCTATACGTGATGAATCTGGAGGTATTTCAGGCACTGAGAAGGTGTCTATACGTGATAAAACTGTAAGTATTTCAGGCACTGAGAAGGTGTCTATAAGTGATCAAACTGTAAGTATTTCAGGCACTGAGAAGTGTCTATATATGATGAAACTGCAGGTATTTCAGGCACTGAAAAGGTGTCTATACGTGATGAATCTGGAGGTATTTCAGGCAATGAGAAGGTGTCTATACGTGATGAAACTGGAGGTATTTCAGGCACTGACAAGTTGTCTATAAGTGATGAAACTGTAGGTATTTTAAGCACTGAGAAGGTGTCTCTAAGTGATGAAACTGTAGGTACATTATTTCAGGCACTGAGAAGGTGTCTATACGTGATGAATCTGGAGGTATTTCAGGCACTGAGAAGGTGTCTATACGTGATGAAACTGTAGGTATTTCAGGCACTGAGAAGGTGTCTATAAGTGATCAAACTCTAGGTATTTCAGGCACTAAGAAGGTTTCTATAAGTGATGAAACTGTAGGTATTTTAAGCACTGAGAAGGTGTCTCTAAGTGATGAAACTGTAGGTATTTCAGTCACTGAGAAGGTGTCGATACGTGATAAAACTGTAGGTATTTCAGGCACTGAGAAGGTGTCTATGAACGTTCGGTTTGTTTGTTCCTGTAGTTCAGAGAGACGCACAGCCTGTGTCTAACGTCATTGTCAACAAACACATTATGTACAGTCTAGACATGGACAAGCTACTGGGCTAAGGGTACAGTCTAGACATGGACAAGCTACTGGGCTAAGGGTACAGTCTAGACATGGACAAGCTACTGGGCTAAAGATACAGTCTAGACATGGACAAGCTACTGGGCTAAGGGTACAGTCTAGACATGGACAAGCTACTGGGCTAAGGGTACAGTCTAGACATGGACAAGCTACTGGGCTAAGGATACAGTCTAGACATGGACAAGCTACTGGGATAAGGGTACAGTCTAGACATGGACAAGCTACTGGGCTAAGGGTACAGTCTAGACATGGACAAGCTACTGGGCTAAGGGTACAGTCTAGACATGGACAAGCTACTGGGCTAAGGGTACAGTCTAGACATGGACAAGCTACTGGGCTAAGGGTACTGTCTAGACATGGACAAGCTACTGGGCTAAGGGTACAGTCTAGACATGGACAAGCTACTGGGCTAAGGGTACAGTCTAGACATGGACAAGCTACTGGGCTAAGGGTACTGTCTAGACATGGACAAGCTACTGGGCTAAGGGTACAGTCTAGACCATGACAAGCTACTGGGCTAAGGGTACAGTCTAGACATGGACAAGCTACTGGGCTAAGGGTACTGTCTAGACATGGACAAGCTACTGGGCTAAGGGTACAGTCTAGACATGGACAAGATACTGGGCTAAGGGTACAGTCTAGACCATGACAAGCTACTGGGCTAAGGGTACAGTCTAGACATGGACAAGCTACTGGGCTAAGGGTACTGTCTAGACATGGACAAGCTACTGGGCTAAGGGTACAGTCTAGACATGGACAAGCTACTGGGCTAAGGGTACAGTCTAGACATGGACAAGCTACTGGGCTAAGGGTATTGTCTAGACATGGACAAGCTACTGGGCTAAGGGTACAGTCTAGACATGGACAAGATACTGGGCTAAGGGTACAGTCTAGACCATGACAAGCTACTGGGCTAAGGGTACAGTCTAGACATGGACAAGCTACTGGGCTAAGGGTACAGTCTAGACATGGACAAGCTACTGGGCTAAGGGTACTGTCTAGACATGGACAAGCTACTGGGCTAAGGGTACAGTCTAGACATGGACAAGCTACTGTGCTAAGGGTACAGTCTAGACCATGACAAGCTACTGGGCTAAGGGTACAGTCTAGACATGGACAAGCTACAGGGCTAAGGGTACAGTCTAGACATGGACAAGCTACTGGGCTAAGGGTACTGTCTAGACATGGACAAGCTACTGGGCTAAGGGTACAGTCTAGACATGGACAAGCTACTGGGCTAAGGGTACAGTCTAGACCATGACAAGCTACTGGGCTAAGGGTACAGTCTAGACATGGACAAGCTACTGGGCTAAGGGTACTGTCTAGACATGGACAAGCTACTGGGCTAAGGGTACAGTCTAGACATGGACAAGCTACTGGGCTAAGGCTATGATGGCTGCTCCATGACGGATAGCATTCAAAACTTTGTTCAGGCAATTGTCCTTCTAAATATTTTTTTTAAATATTAAACAAGGCCTTCTTCCATGGAGCGTCTGACAGACTCAACCTTGTTGTTAATGACATGAATAGCATCTCAGATATACGTCACGTTGGTGTCATCAAGATGATCAAGATGTAGCAGTCCCAAAAGAAAGTGTTGGTGCTAAATTTACTTCTTTTGTGCGAGACATTAATGGATGAGAATATAAATACATTCGCACTTTAAGTCACAACATTGAGAAGATCTTTGACGGTTTGGCGGATCTTAAAATAACGTTTGCAAGTGAAACCAGACAAACTGCACATGTAATCTGTGCCTGCTCCACGCGTGTTTTTTATTTATCTTTTAATTTTTGTCAGTTATTCATCTGTTCTTGAACTAGTTACCTTGATGTTGCAGATTGTCCATAGTGGCCGCTCAAAAGCACATCAGCAGTCACGTTAATAACATAACCCAAACCCAATGTGTCCATGTGAAGAGCACTTGAGGGATGTCATTTTGAAAAAGGCGAGACAAACTTAGTACCGGGTATTGAGTTTGGCATCTTGAAGAAGGCGAGACAAACTTGGTACTGGGTATTGTGTTTGGCATCTTGAGGAAGGCTAAACAAACTTGGAACCGGCTATTGAGTTTGGTATCTTAAAGAAGGCGAGACAAACTTAGTACCGGATATTGAGTTTGGCATCTTGAGGAAGGCTAAACGAAATTGGTACCGGCTATTGAGATTGGCATCTTAAAGAAGGCGAGACAAACTTGGAACCGGGTATTGAGTTTGGCATCTTGAAGAAGTTGAGACAAACTTATTACCTGATTTAAAGTTGGCATCTTGAGGAAGGTACGACAAACTTGGTACCGGGTATTGAGTTTGGCATCTTGAAAAAGTTGAGACAAACTTGGTACCGTGAATTGAGTTTGGCATCTTGAGAAAGGCGAGACAAACTTGGTACCGGGTTTTGAGTTTAATAACATAACCCAAACCCAATGTGTCCATGTGAAGAGCACTTGAGGGATGTCATTTTGAAAAAGGCGAGACAAACTTGGTTCCGGGTATTGAGTTTGGCATCTTGAAGAAGTTGAGACAAACTTATTACCTGATTTAAAGTTGGCATCTTGAGGAAGGTACGACAAACTTGGTACCGGGTATTGAGTTTGGCATCTTGAAAAAGTTGAGACAAACTTGGTACCGTGAATTGAGTTTGGCATCTTGAGAAAGGCGAGACAAACTTGGTACCGGGTTTTGAGTTTAATAACATAACCCAAACCCAATGTGTCCATGTGAAGAGCACTTGAGGGATGTCATTTTGAAAAAGGCGAGACAAACTTGGTTCCGGGTATTGAGTTTGGCATCTTGAAGAAGGCGAGACAAACTTGGTACCGGGTATTGTGTTTGGCATCTTGAAGAAGGCGAGACAAACTTGGTACCGAGTATTGAGTTTGGCATCTTCAAGAATTTAAGACAAACTTATTACCTAATTTAGAGTTGGCATTTTGAGGAAGGTGCGACAAACTTGGTACCGGGTATTGAGTTTGGCATCTTGAAAAAGTTGAGACAAACTTGTTACCGTGAATTGAGTTTGGCATCTTGAGGAAGGCGAGACAAACTTGGTACCGGGTTTTGAGTTTGTCATCATGAAGAAGGCAAGACAGACTTGTACTGGGTATTGAGTTTGGCCTCTTGAGGAAGGCGAGACAAACTTTGTACCGGGTTTTCAGTTTCATAACATAACCCAAACCCAATGTGTCCATGTGAAGAGCACCTGAGGGATGTCATTTTGAAAAAGGCGAGACAAATTTAGTACCGGGTATTAAGTTTGGCATCTTGAAGAAGGCGAGACAAACTTGGTACAGGGTATTGAAATTGGCAACTTGAAGAAGGCGAGACAAACTTGGAACCGGGTATTGAGTTTGGCATCTTGAAGAAGGCGAGACAAACTTGGTACCGGGTATTGAGTTTGGCATCGTGAGGAAGGCTAAACAAAATTGGTACCGGCTATTGAGTTTGGCATCTTAAAGAAGGCTACACAAACTTGGAACCGGGTATTGAGTTTGGCATCTTTAAGAAGTTGAGACAAACTTATTACCTGGTTTTGAGTTGGCATCTTGAGGAAGGTGCGACAAACTTGCTACCGGGTATTGAGTTTGGCATCTTAAAAAAGTTGAGACAAACTTGGAACCGGGTATTGAGTTTGGCATCTTGAGAAAGGCGAGCCAAACCTGGTACCGGGTATTGAGTTTGTCATCATGAAGAAGGCAAGACAGACTTGTACTGGGTATTGAGTTTGGCCTCTTGAGGAAATCGAGACAAAATTTGTACCGGGTATTGAGTTTGGCATCTTAAAGAAGGCGAGACAAACTTGGAATTGGGTATTGAGTTTGGCATCTTGAAGAAGGCGAGACAGTCTTGGTATTGGGTATTGAGTTTGGCATCTTGAAGAAGGCGAGACAAACTTGGTATCGGGTATTGAGTTTGGCATCTTGAGGAAGGCTAAGCAAACTTGGTACCGGGTATTTAGTTTGGCATCTTGAAGAAGGTGCGACAAACTTGGTATTTTGAGTTCGTTCTTTAGTCGACACACAGAGCCACATGTTTGTATTTTTGAAGCTATTACAGAACACGGCTTTACATTTAGTATCTTGATTGGTTAGTTTTTTCATTAACGTCTCGAATTTCAACTTGTTTTGTCTTATTCCAAAAAGATACAAGAGCTGCAAAATGTAGAAGGCGCTTAGCACTGTGCACTATACGCGTTTATCGACTGCTTTTCTATCGCGACGAAAAGCAGTTTATTAGTAAAGTTATTGACAGTTTTGGCAGCAAATGTCAACTTCTGCAGTTCTTTAGTATTCTCCGCTACAAAAAAGTTGAATCTACGACTTTGAGCCATAGGTGGCAACTTGCACCTTCCTAAAAGAAATTCTGCGGTCGCATATATATATATATATATATATATATATATATATATATATATATATATATATATATATATATATATATATATATATATATAAAATATATATATATATTAGTCAAACAGAAGCAACACTGAAACAAATAACATAACACAGGCGAAAGGCACACACTATAAGTTAGTGGACGCTGATAGCAAATGTCGAAGAAGAAGTGGAATAATAACGAAGGGAACCGTAAAATGTATATGTGTGTGTGTGTGTGTGTGTATCTGAAGGCTACTAGTAACAATTGTCTATAAACTTATCACCAACACCAAGAGATGAAGACCAACCAAAGTCTTGAGATATAAATGCCAGAATTAATATCACGTTTTCAATGACAATCACAATTTTTTGGTGTATTTGGCTAAGTTTTTTAAAAGGTGTGCAAAACCACTTTTAACAATCGTGTAAAAATTTTCTAAATAAGATTGGTTTGTTAAACTAGCATCTCTATTAGCGATAAAATATAGACAGATTAAAGTGTGAAGATTCGAGCATGGACCACTGTTCCGCATTTGACCCTACCATGTCTACAAACGAATCTTTTTCTCTATTTCTACTAGAGTCACATGCCACTATTCACGGCAATTCACGGTTGGTGAACTTGTTAGGCCATCAATGTAACGTTGGGCCGCCGCATTCGACAAGATTCGTTTTTCCTAATTATTTAAACCTCTCCCCGGCTCCCAGTTTCTGCTTCGTTACCAACAGGCGACGACAGCCTCGGCCGTCAGCTCAGCTCAATAAAATCTGTCAAGGGAAATTAACCCTGGACACTCTATACTTGTCTCCCTTAATGATGCTTGCCTTTAGACAACTCGATGCTCTTGTGTTTGGCCTTTTTTTTTTCCCCAGTTCTTTTAACAGAATAAATAGCAATGCCCAGTTTTTTTTTGTTTCGTTCTACAAGAAATAGGAAGTGGCTGGAAAGAATGAAAGAAAGTACATTGTACATTTTAGAATTAGCCCCAGACATTTTCTTTTTTTTTTCTTATATATATACTATAAGGATAAATCATATGATTGGATAATTTTCAGGGAGTGGCGGCTAAGGTATATTTATAATATTTGACCCCAAATATCAGAAACCTCCGCTAAAGCTATAAAGTAAATCTATAAACACGAGCTTTCTTTTTTTTTTTTTTTTTAAAGGATTTTTTACTTCCGGGGCGCTGCCTAGCAGGCGACCTGATTATACTGGATTGATCAGGGAACATGAAATGCACCAAGATACCTGTGTTTTGTCGCTCAATGAACTCTTTATGTTGTCTTTTGTATTTATGTGTATTTTTCTGTTAGTTGTCTTTATATGAGAAAAGAGTCCTTGTAATCACAACAAATTTCCGCGAGGATCAATACAGCAGCCTTAGTCTTAGTCTTTATATTTTGCTTGTTCAAACTTCCTTACAGTAACAAGTATTGTCATTGTAGAACAATATAACGATTTGCTATTGACATTGATATTACTTTATCTTTGAAACGATTTATGAATGGGTAATCAGGTTTACGAAAAAAAAGAAAGTTGGACGTCTGGAAATTCTCCAATTACTATGCGATTATCAATTTCGTTGGTTGAGTTACGAGGCGATACTCGTGCATCTGATGGCGAGGCTTAATACTATTGCTTCTAATGGCGAGTCTGTCCGACGTGGAAGTCATTCATCAAACTTGAACATGACAAGAGAAGCATCTGAAGTGTTGAGCAAACTTGGACTCTGATGTCCAGCCGTCTTCTCGTTCAAAATCATTTCTGGCGAGTCCCGGTGTTTTCCATTCAATTATGACGATGTTTTTATTTATAGTCCAAAAACGGAAAATGATGGGCTGGTGGAGGGAGGCTGGGATAATTGAGTTATTGTTTTTAGAATTAAATGGGCGAATAAAAGCCATGACGTCGGCGAAGCTGCAGAGTGATTCACCTAAACTGAAGGCTGAAAATGTCGTCCGTTGTTTGATTAGATTTAGCAGAGAAACGTCATTTCTTCTGTTTATATGTTTGATTCTAGGTCAAGATGACTTTGGAACACAGAGAAAGTGAAGATCTAGGAGTGTGTTGATGTGATTTGTACTTGCCCGTTAATCTTGAATTGCGTCATGACCAGAGACTGACATTGTTGAGTGGCAATCATGGGAAATAGGAATTATAATGAAGTTTTGTGTTGACCTGCTTCAAACTAATAGCGTGCCATTCTTTTGTCTGCATTGCAATAAAGACTCCCTCTCAGTTACGCCCTGAATCAGAAAATACTTAAAATTTAAGTGCCGGAAACTTAGTGCTTTAAACATTAGAGTGCATGACCTGGCCTAAAAGTAGTGCTTTCACAAGGACTATCTCGCATGCATTTCTAGATTTTGCTTAAATCTAAATGATTATGTTAAAAATCTCTAATTTTTAAAATAACAAGATTCAGTGCACAAAACTACGTACCAATATTGGAGATTGGAATCAAACTGAGACCACTTGTTCACTGACTGACCTGCGACATTGCACCCGGTGGGCAGTGGAGACCAACAGCTCCTTGCCATGACCCAGGTCTTACGTCACGACGTCAGTGTTGCTGCCTACTGTAACGATGGTCTCGATCCTATCTTACGAACATCGGATTTGGTTCTCGATTGTTTCATTACATTTCGCTTTGGGTTTCTTTCCCCTCTCTTTTCACTGTATATTTTAAATGTGCTCTAATTAAATCCCACAATAGATAACTAGCGACATAACTTTATATCATCCTTTTACATTTATATTTAGTTATAAAAATCTTTATGACTTATGTGCAACTGGTTTGCTCAAACGATCTCAGTATATGAATGGTTTTATGATGCTCAATTTAACTGATATTAATTATATTTCATTTTTAATTCAACAAAATTGCAAATCAAAATTTCATTACATTTAGTTTATAATTAAAATTATAATTTAGTTTCTACATTAAAGTTGGACATTCACAACTAACGTAAGTATAGAAGTTGTCAAGCTACATTGTCTCTTATAGTCACCAAAGTCATCCTTCTGCATCGTATAATTCAGAGATGCCCAAACATACGTCCAGCGTGCCATAGCTGTCCCATGATGGGGTGGTGACCCCTTGAAACCTTGACCAACATTTAAGAATGAAGCAGCAGTCACTTGGTCTCGTAGACTGATCGGAGGTCACGCTTGACAAGTGTTGGAAACGTAAGCGGCTCTACCACTTTAAAGGTTAAACAATATTGTTAGGACTAAAGGCAAGGTAGTTAAACAAATACTACTTCAGGCTCATATGAGACCAAAAAAAAACTGTTATCACAATGAAAAACTATAAGTGTTGTCGTCTTTTCGTGAACAAAATAGATTTAAAAAAAAAACACACAAAAACAGGAAATAAGAAAAACATAAAAAATATATCAAGAAAAAGAAAGTTTATATGAAGTGTAATTGTATCAATTAGTTTGGATCAGTCATGTCATTAAGTTTTGAAATAGATCCCCTAGGAAAAAAACAATAAATCAGTGCGATTAATAATATTTTGACCAATTGTTTTTGTTGAGCACTATTTCATGTTTGTAGCTTGCTCAATACGCTATGAACCTATCACTTGCTCACTACGCTCTGAACCTATCACTTGCTCACTACGCTATGAACCTATCACTTGCTCACTACGTTATGAACCTATCACTTGTCTGGACCTGTTGAGAAATTGGGAGGGGGTTGAGAGAAAGAATTGGAGGTCTTTGTGGAGTGTATCATAATTAGTTAAAAGCATTTTAAAAAATAAATAGGGGCGGGATATATGCCTGAATTCGAACTCGTGGCTTACCCCTACTCAAGCCGACGTGCTATCAACTCTATTAGTGAGGTACTTATATATTGTATAGCTATATTTTGTTTGTTTCAATTTAGAGCGGCGACCTATAAAGGGGACTAATTCAGCTTATACCTCCACTTCAGTCAAGTACATTTTTCCCCTGTTCAAGTTACCAAACGAAATAATTAATTACTAATAGTAAATTAACTTTTTAAAAAAAATTGCGTTGTCAGGTAAAAGAAATATTTGTGCCGAATTTCAGCTTAATCTGAGATTGGGTGTGGGAGAAATAATGTGCACTAACTTTTTACCAGACAGACAAACAGACGGACAGAGTTGATATAAGCTTTGTAATAATAAGACGATAATCTGAATAGAAGTATTGCTGACTACTTTTGCTTTGTCCATTTTGCAAAGTCAAACTTTGTTCTTTATAACCAGATATTACAATTTGAGACCCATGAAAGAAGCTTACAGGATTTAGTCTTTTGTTAAACCAAGATATGTTCGGATGTAGGGTTATCAAGCGAGATAGATATTATGTACATAACTATAATTGTATGAATGCTTAACCTAATTATATATATATACATATATATATATATATATATATATATATATATATATATATCAATTGTTTTTTTTTATATCTTTATATACTATATCGGGTTTACGTATCTATAATACAAAAAAGAGAAATATTAGTTCCATGTAATTAGCAAAAGTAATGCTACATTACTGGAAGAAGCCAGTGAAGCGAAATTCTATTTTGGCTGTAGTCTAGAAGCGAACAAATGTTATTGCTTTAGTTCGTTCAATAAGAAATGACCAAGTCAAAACATAAAGACACTGGCCTATCAAGCATGGCTGTCTAGCGTAGGCGTTTTTATTTCTTGAATAAAAATAAAAAAGAAACAAAATCTTGTCTCTCGTCACTTAGTTCTATGTTTCAGTCAGTTTACGACCATATCTTTTGTCCAAGTATTTCTAGAGGGACAGAAGAAGACGAGAGAGAGATAGAGAGAGAGAGAGAGGTAGAGAGAGAGAGAGAGAGAGAGAGAGGAAAACAAAGATTGAACGTGCGACCGGCTTAAATTACACACAGAAATAGATAAGAATCTGACTGAAATTAAGTAAAAACCAAACACAGAAATATAGACACTAAGAAGTAAAAACATCAAGAGAGATATTTGAAGAGAGAGAGAGAGAGAGAGAGAGAGAGAGAGAGATTACCGTTATTTGTTTATTTTAAGATGGTGGATCAATGAATTTTGTATTTATTTTCTAAATAAATCAAACAGTGTTTGACATTTCTGTCTGTACGCCTCTTCGTTCAAAACAAACAGAAATGATAATTGTTCATAATAACAGAGTTATTTACACAAATCTATCTTTAGTTATATATATTATGTCTTAAAAGGATAAAGGAACTTCTCACTATGTTTGATCAGTGCTTCCAAAATAAGGCTGATAACTACAGATCGCTTTGTGTAAATAGCTGTGTAATTTAATAATAAAAAATATAAATTATTATATATAAATTATAATATATTTATCTTTACCTTTACCTATCTCTTAGTCGGTTGGACCGGTGGGGCACCATGCAAGATTTGTCAACCGTCTTTCTCCATTGTTCTCTGTCTTTTACCTTAGAATCTCCTTCAGTGGCAGGCCCTACATTTTTTTTATGTTGAACTCCCATCGCTTTCTCTGTCTGCCTCTTCCCTTTCCTGGTACTGTTCCCTGAAGGAAGGTCTTAGCGAGTCCCGAAGATCTTGTAATATGGCCATAGATATTTAGCTTGCGTTTTTTTACAATAGTTAGCATGTCATCATGGGTTCCAATCGCTGTTGTAACCACTCTAATCTCTTGGTTTGTGATACGGTCTTTGAATGTGATAGGATCCTTCTGTAGCATCTCAATTCCATTGCAAAGACTCTCCTCTCTAGCTCTGCAGTCTGCGTCCAAGACTCACAAGCATATAAAAATGTGGCCATGAAAGTTTGGTCTTCATGTGTACATCAAAATAACAGAACATCACAAAACAAAACATAAATCTGATTTTTTAACTTAAACAACAATATCACATCACTCCATTACAGTTGTAACAGAAACTGCAAGTGTTTGTTTTTGTTTTTTGTTTTTTTCTTCAAGAGACAATGTACATGAAACAATGTCAATTCTACAACTTTGAAGACAACATGTCGCGTTTAGACCTGATAGTTTTGAAAAGGCTTTAAGCTTGCAGCATGAGTAAATATTCAAAAAGAAAAAAAAAAGAGGTTTATATTTTTAAAATGCAATCCCTTTTCCAGACTATTGTATTCGCTACTCACATCATTTCAGAATCCTAGGTTTCAAATCATCTTTTTCCTGAGAGTGTAGTTCTGGAACAACAAAGAAAAGAATTGTGATATGTATCGTGCAGGGTTGAAAATATGAAATACATTAAAATTGCGTCCATTTTTCCCCTCAATGTAGTTTTGAAATCCTCAATTAGCAAATCAAAGTGGGGGTTTCCTTATTTAGAAAGATAATCTTAGCCCTAAAGAAATTCTAACACTGTCCACCTGATTGATTGATCATCCACATCTCATTGAATGTGCTTGAACATATACTCAGCCTTTAAGAGAAGACAACACCGGAAGTCCCGATTTCTCCAAAAAATTTAGTGAAATAGGCTGAAAGTAGAGAGTGACCAAAATATAACTGAATAACCACTTCTGGTACTTGTTGAATACCTTAGGTCATTACATGAAGTTCCGTAACTCCTCCTAGCCATTATCAATCTAAACATAGCTTGTAAAAGACATATTTGTTCTTAATTTCCAAAAGCTGTGTTATTGGTCTTTCGAGAGAGCCACAACAACTCTGAATGAAAATATCATCACACACAGAGACACACACACACTCTCAAGACCCATCTCAATATCCAACGTCTCAATAGTTTCAGAAGGCGCTACAAACGTAGGGGTTGGTCAGGGAAATAGCTTGATAAATTGCATTACTAAAATTATAATTGTTCTCACTGGTGCTAGTTCAATGCTCTGGCATGAGAAGTCATACGCTAGGCTCACATTACCTGAGCTTCAATATTTCTCATTACATTACCTAAGCTACATTGGGTCTCATTACATTACTCGAGCTACATTATGTCTCATTTCATTACCTGAGCTACATTGTGTCTCATTACATTACTCGAGCTACATTATGTCTCATTACATTACTCGAGCTACGTTATGTCTCAATACATTACTCGAGCTACGTTATGTCTCAATACATTACTCGAGCTACGTTATGTCTCAATACATTACTCGAGCTACGTTATGTCTCAATACATTACTCGACCTACGTTATGTCTTAATACATTACTCGAGCTACGTTATGTCTCAATACATTACTCGAGCTACGTTATGTCTCAATACATTACTCGAGCTACATTATGTCTCAATAATACTTTGTCTCTAAATCTTCACACGTGCGGCTTGAATGTTTTCATCTCAGTTCCTTCCAACTTCTGTCCCTCTTCAAGAAGTCAAACTGAATCATTCACATCATCAGTAGTCAAGTGGAACATATTTTAGTAGAGTCGTGAGTGATAACAATAAAAGTAAAACTAGACCTTTAGGGCCCGAAACCTTGCAAACAAATAAAACGAATTGAAGATGACATCAATGAACGAAAAGATTCATTCGTTTGTTGAAATGTGAAATTTCTATTTTTGTTGTATATAAAAAAACAAAACAATTTTACCAACATTGTATGTCTCTAGGGGCCATCAGTCTACGGAACAAAGTTCCAAGAAGGGATATCATAATGCATTTCTTTGTCATTTGCAATCGATTTTGATATTTTGCAAGAAATAGCATCGACCATCGCTAATATTCAAATTCATATTGATTTTAATAAATTAGTTGATTCCTATTGCACGTCGAGATTGCAAAACATCACTATCTTAACAGCCATTCCTAGGATTTAATGGATTTAATTTTCAATAAAAATCCTATGGCTGTATTTACAAAAGTTCTTATAAGTTCACTTTTCTGAAAGATTGATTGTATCTACTGAATTCTGTAAATACTGAATACATCAGACAAAAGACAAAAAAAGTCACTATCAAATGAATCCAAGCAAAGGAACATCGTACGTTATTCATTAGTACATACGTTGTTGTACTGCAAAGGAAGCGGTCAGTAATAACCTGACCATGAATCAGTTCTAACCTGACCATGAGCATTAAGAAATCAAATCTCGAATGGGAGACTCGGAAGTCGTCAGCATGATGTCCCGTCTTATCGACTTCCCCCCCCCCCAGATGACAATGTTATACCTCTGGTCCAGTCCCTTGGACAATAAATTGATCTGTTTAATCAATACGACACTTAGGGGACTTGAGATAAATGTGTTGTTTGTTAATGCAAGTGTTCTCAAACCAAGGCCAGGCTGAACTTAATAGAGAATACTGCCATAAAAGTAGTTCAGGGTTTAGACCGGAACAAGAGACAAGCAAACTATAAAAAATCAATTAAAAAAAGAAAAACATCGGTTATGTAAAGGAAAAGAGTTACGCCATTAGAACTGTATCTATCAATAATTTATACGTTATTTTCCTTATTCTATATCAAACAAAATAATTAATAAACAATAGTTAATTGACATATTGGTTTTTTTTTAAATTGAGTCATGTTCTATTAGATACATAACTAATTGTTTAAATTATCATCTTGATCTGGGAATACGTGAGGGAGAATTAGCGTAAAAAAAATATTTAAAAAGACTAAACCCAACAAATTTAGCCATATATATGAATGATGAAGGATTAATTTCCTTTGTTGGTATCAAATAAAATAATTAATTACCAGTTAATTGAATAATTCCTTACTTTTTATTTTATAGATTCATGTCCTGCCTATGCTGATGAATAATTGTGCTAAGTTTCAACTTGTTCCGAGAATGAGTGTGGGAGAGATAACGTGTACACACTTTTTACCAGACAGACAGACAGACAGGCAGATAGATCGAAGTGATAAAAGCTTTGTAAAAAAACGTCTAAAACAAGAAAAATAAACAACGATTTAGATTTGTTATGTAATTAAATTTGTAATTTATCTAGACCAACAAAAAAAATCATTACGATTATACATAGTATTACAATTAGAATAATTGTCCAATTTGGTCTAGGAAGTGCTTATCAAAACGTTTCAGAGTTATTTTATAATTATCTACTGTTAGTTTCAAACTTTTAAGCGACGCCTAAACGGGTCTTATTGAACTTATATCACTACATCTGTCAAACATAGTTTTTTGATCGATTCCTAACAAAATAATTAATCAACAATAGTTAATTAACTAATTGCTCAGTTCGTTTTTATTGATTATTGTTTTTTATGGAATAAGAAATAATTGTGCAAAATTTCAACTTGATCCGAAATTGGGTGTGGGAAAACTAACGTGTACACACTTTTTTTTTTCAGACAGACAGACAGACAGAGTGAGTTTATATAAGCTTTGTTAGAAACAAAAACATCAATAATCAGATTGAATGGAAGAACAACATCGAGTCATGCTAATGTAATTATACTTCAAAAGAAATTATAAAACACCTTTGTTGTTGTTGTCGTTTTTTTGTATAAGTTACATATTTTTTAAAACGAAATGACAAACTGGGGCTACTGCATTCAAAGCAGTTCATATTAAAACACGGACTATTTTTACTGCACTTTTTAGTGAGTCCACCCTGCTCTAATGGGTATCTGACATTAGTTGGGGAACAAGTAAAGGCGGTTGGTCGTTGTGCTGGCGACATGACACACGTGTTAACTTTACACCATCTGCCCTATAACTGTTCGATAGTGTCGACCCTGGGAAGCTACTGCCGCATCCCTAAATGACTCTTGTCTGACCAACTAAGCGAAGGAAAGCGCTCGCAAGGCGGTCAAAGGGAGAGTAACCTTGTAGGCATTACGGGCACGACATGGCCTAAAAGTGCGCCGATGTGCCAAAAAAAATAAATACTCAGACCCATCTGCCCTATAGACCACAAGGTCTGAAAGGGGAACTTTTTTTTTTTACTTTTTAGTAGCACAATGTCTTCCCTATTTGAATACTAAGAATAAAACAAAATAAAAGCCTTAAAAACACAACAACAATAAAGCTTGTACGAAGTGTTATTGTATCAATTAGTTTGGATCAGTCATTTAATTAAATTTGTAATAGATCTAGACACAAATCAACATTCTGATGTAATGAAGTGATAACGACTAGAATACTAATACCATGGCTTTATTCGACAAAATTAGACTACAGTAAACAGTGAATGAAACCAGCACGTCTCGCATAACACTGATGCAGTCTATACACACACCACACACACACACACACACACTCTGGACATGAAGCACACACACTGGGCATGACCTTCTGACACGCTGGACGTACGCAGTTAAACTACAAACGGCTACTTTTTCTTTTCTGAAAGCGAAAAATTTAAAATCAACTACGCAAGCATTTTTTTTTTCATAAAAATACATCTTTTAAAAACTATATACCATTAATAGTAACCAACAAACCTGTTAGGACCCTTTTACTGTCTCATAGATCTCACTTTTAGTTAACCTGAGTTGGTTTAAATTGCAAAAGCTACATAAATATTGAAAATCCAATATCATAACGTTTTAATTTTTTTTTACGGCTACATTGATACAATTTGTAAATCAAATTCAATACAAAATGTCACAAACCTATACTTAAAATAAAGCTTAAAACATATATTCTGAATGTACCTTAAACAAAACTCGATTCTTCTATTGATAGCTTTCAATAATCTCAGAAGTCGAATGTTTCGTAGATTTCTGGAACTCCAAACCAATCATCTCCCCTTACAATATTTTCTCTTTCGTGTAAAAACTCGAAGCTACTAGAAGCCAGAGTTTTGATAAATGTGCAGTTTATTTTTTTATTTTTTTCTTGCAATCTTGTACACTTGACAGCTTCCATTTCTTACTGTCGTTTCATTGGTTTGTACATCAACAGCAGTGACCGTTCGATATCTGCATCAATATGCTCAACTCTCGTGGGGGTGGGCTTGACCTAAATAGATTTGCAGGTGCAACACGAGGTCAATAAAAGTCAATCATTTGGAGGATCCCTGAATCGTATTAACCAAATGTAGAGATGGTGTAGTGAGTGCACAAGAGCTCTTCTTACCAGTTCCATGGAGATAAGAAAGAGAAAATCTCCTATGCACAAGAACTCTTTGTAACAGTTGATGTGGACAAAAAAATACAACATCTTCTATGTTGGCAATGTCAGAACTAAACGCTGGTGTAAAATAAACAGCCTTCTATTTTTATTTATTTTTTGGCTTAACATCTTCCAAGGAGCGTTTGTGTTTGTTTTTATGTTTTTCCCAGTCTTTTGTTTTTCTGTTGTTTTTTTTTTCTCTTTTTCTTTTTCTTTTTTATTCAGGTTGGGTACAATTTATTTAGGTAATAAAGATTATTTTTTTTATATCTTGTTCAGGAAGGCTGCAAGGTCCTGTGGTATGTTTTTCTGTCATCTCGATTGTCTCGGGTTCGAATCCTGGCCGCCTTCCTCTCCAGCCGTCCGTGGACACTTAATAATTAAATCTCATTTTCCGAAGAAATGTCTAACAATACATGAGTCAAGAGTTACATTGAAATGTAGAACAATCTGTGATAAGGAATGACTTACGTGGCAAGACCATATTGCTCAACTAATGTTATGATTCTAGGTAGTGGCACTACGGAAAGATCAAGTGATTCAAACTAGAGACTCCATCTTTGTTCTTCTTTCGAACTTTTTTTTTTTTTTTGTTGATACTGAGAGAGGAAAAGCGGATTTTGTTTTGTACGAAGCTAAATATTAACTGACTCTGTCTGGTATAAAGTTCGTACATGTTATTTCTTAGAAAGTATAAAAGACATATAGCAACAACAACATTAGTAAGTAATTCAATTAGTTCTTATAATTTATACGAGTAATTGTTTTATTAAAAAGTAAACCAAAAATGGCAAATAAACACAAAGAAAAGGATACAAATGGAATGACAGAGACAACAGATGTTATTTTTTTTTTTAAAAGCAGGTTAAAGGATAGACGTTATAGATGGGTAAAAAAAAATGTTAATCTAAATGTAGAAAGATTGACATATAGGAGAATAAGAGATAGATATTGCACTAAATGAATTATATTTTAATTTAAAAAATATTTGCTTATTTATATTCAAGTTTTTTTTTTAAATCAAGAAGAGATGAGTGGTTACAACTTGTATATTCGATTCAAGATTTCAAAAACATTATATATACAAAGAAAAACAAACAACCTAAAAGTGTCTATTTATTTGTGTTTTATGTGACTTGTGTGACTTATCTGACTATTTTGACTTTACGGTAATAAATACTATGTTAAAAAAAAATCAAGTATTCAAAGATTTCAAAGGATAAACTGTAACATATGGACGTGTGGCTTAGTTTGACCTACATTTATTAACTAGTCAATAACACAAAACAAATAGGCTAAAACTTAGGAGTGTGGGATGTAATTTCTGTGTTGACAGGGTAACAGGAAATGTGGGATGTCAGTGAAGGCGTGCAATGATTTGAGGTCATCGGAGAGCATTCTCACCATCTCGGGTTACGTATCACCGATACAGATCCTGCCAGTGTAAAATGTAGCATATAGATCTCTTAGATTTGACTTTGAGAACTATTGGAGGTCCCGAATGTGAAGAGAAACATTTCGAAATAAACTCCAAATGCTCGGAAAAGAAATGACTTAAAATATTTCCTGAGACAAAGTAATGACCGAAAGATGGTGTAAGATTGTTAAAAAGTGCTTTGTAAGTCTTTAACGTACTGTTGTGGACGGTTGAGGACTTGCACTACCAAACCGCTGTAAGAAAGAAGCTAATGTCACACCCCCCTATTTAAAAAAGGAGACAAATCTGACCCAGGAAACTACAGACCAGTATCACTTACCAGCATCACATGTAAAATCCTAGAACACATAATATGTAGCAACATAATTAACCACTTAGACAAACAAAATGTCCTCACCCCATACCAACATGGCTTTAGGAAATATAGATCATGTGAAACACAACTAATAGAACTAATTGATGATTTTTCAAAAGGTTTAGATAATAGTGAACAAATAGATGCTATCTTACTAGATTTTTCTAAGGCTTTTGACAAAGTTCACCACCATAGTTTACTTAAAAATTAAAATATTTTGGCATTAATGGTCCACTGCATCAGTGGATTAAAGATTTTCTGATAGGGAGAGAACAAACTGTAATGATTAAATGGCTATAAAGCCATGAAAGATACAAAGATAAAGGCACATTCCTCGTCCCATATGCTAGGACAAATTTGTACACATACTCCTTCTTCCCTAGTGCTATTAGAGCATGGAATGGGTTGCCTGAGCTAGGCAGGAAAATCACTGACTTGGCAGAATTTAAGTCATTGGTTAATATGCATGACTAAATGCATGACGCGTAGGACGTAATCATCTTCTTTTTTGAAGTAACGTCTGTATTATATAAGATAAGAAGGTAAGCTTATTATATCTTAACTTATGTAAACTTGAAAAATAACTTGTAAATAACTTGAATATTTTCTTTTGTGAACAATGCTGAATATAACTTTTATTACAATATTGACAAATTTTAGCTTAAAAGAAAATAATAAATGTAGTAGACTTTAGTAATAATATAAAAATAATATTCTAAATAAAATCAAACTCACTACAAAACACTTCACACTGGCATTTTGTGTTGCCTACCCAAGACAGCTGATGACAATGCCGCTTATCTTGCATCATTCACACTGCATAGCCACCAACCAATCGCTAACTTCTCCTCACCGTCATCATAGAAACAAACACACACACACAATCCACACAAACACTTTATAACATGTAACCAACTACATATAGGATAGTTAGTCTTGTGGTATATACTTCGAACTGTCACAAGGACGGTCCCGAGTTCGAACCTGACACCAACCCAACCCGTCCCGTCATTTGTGAAGAGTCTGATTAAACAATCAGTCCTGGAGATACGATGAACAAGAAATGAATCTTATCAGCGCTTGTGTAACATGTTGTGTTACTTTGCATTACCAGAAACGATGGAGAATTGAAATTAGCATCATTATATTAACATTAGTGTAGTGTAAATTAAAAAAAATTATAGTACCCCTTTCAGACCTTGCGTTCTATGGGGCAGATCATGTTAAGATCAATTTTTTAAACAAACGGTTAAAGAGCAGGGTGTCATGTGACCAGCACAGCGACCAAATGCCTTTAGTTTATTACTTTCATACATAAATATGTAAATATTCATAACCTTTTGCAGAAGCAAGCAATCTTGCAGTAGACCCAACCTACGCGTGCTGTGAGTGTCATTGATTACTCAAATAAAGACCGTACTTCAAAGCCATATTGACTTTGCTCATCATTGACATCGAGGAATTGGCTTATTATCATTATAACATGTTGATACTCGCAGACCACAGAAACGACAATGTCATTAAAAGAAGTATTAGAAACAAACTGAAAATGTTTACCCATGAGTATATTCAGTACAATTACTTTTATTGCACAACATTCTTTCACTGTTGTTATGCTTCAAGTAAATGATGAATTAAATTCGTGTGAAAACAATGGTGTTTATCAACGACAATGTTGGCATTAAAATAACTAAATTGGCAGAATCCCATTGTTTAGCACAGGAATGTCAGCAGTGAAAGAGCTTTATCAATCTTTGTTTTGTGGTGTGAAATAAAATCGTTCTATTTTCTCTCGTGGCAAAACTTAAAAGTTAAAATCTCTGGGTCTAATTAAAGATGTACTGGTGAAAACTGAATTTTTCCCTGGGGACATTAACAGCGATATTTTGTGAAGATACCACTGGACAATGTCATTAAGCTTAAAACTTAATTAAAATTAAATCCTGAATATAAAGCGAGAGAAAGAGGGGTACAGTACAGCGAGAGAAAGCAAGATTATGTGATAGATTAGAGAGACAGATAAAGAGAGAGAGAGAGAGAAAGATTAAAAGAAACAAGGTTACAAAGACAGTTTGTGTGGAAACACAAACTGAAAATCGGCCACCGAAGTGGTCCACACAGGCATGTAAAAAGGCAGGTTTCAATATTATCAGAATAAAATTCTATCAAAGAAAAATGACAGAGAAGAATGGAGAAAAAAGGTTAACATCTTGTGTGGTGCCCCAGCGGTCCAGCAGACAAAAGGATAGATGAAAGTGAATGTGAAAATAGATGTGAACCTGGCCTAACTGATGACTTATAATGAATATCTAATTGATCTAATTGTTTTGTAAAGGGCCAATCTCTTATTCCTCTAGACAAAAAAAAAATCACGAAAACAAAAATAAAAAAATTTCCTTTTGGTTAAGTGCACTATGGTGAGTATATAGCACCGCAGTTCACGCGATTATATGAAAAACTACTTATTAATTGTTGTTTTAAATTATGTCCAACTTATATGCATACTAAATAGATTTTTTCTCTTGAAAAAAATAGTAAACATTTTGTGTGTGTAAATATAGTACTTAGTATAACAGAACTTACATAACTTAACAATAAAAATGACAACAACGGTACAACCGTTTGCATAAATGTGTTATAGTACGTATTCTCCCCTAATAAAGAGTCTCTCGTGTTTGTTACTATTAATAGTGAATAGTTGTAAAAGTGGTGTATTTTTATGAAAAAAATGCTTGCATAAGTGATTTAAAAATTAGATTTTTCGCTTCCAGAAAAGAAAAAGTAGTCGTTGCATCAGAACTTTGAATAGTCTAAGATATTATGATGTCGGATTTTCACTATCTTTTCTACTTTACGAGATCTAAACGGGACGGACGGACAGACATTACACACAAAACTAATAGCGTCTTTTCCCCCTTTGGGGGCCGCTAAAAAACTATATAGAAGGAGTCATCGAAGAGAAGAGAGAGACAGAGACCGAAAAAGACAAAGGAATGTTTGTGGGGAATAGTTGTAGACAGTCATTCCAATAACACTACTATAATGTATGTGTCTAAGTAAAGACAAAGTAAAACTGTCTACATGAAATGAATAAATGACTACAAAGAAACGGGGAGGGGGAGTCAAGTGATGTTGAGTAAAAAAGAAAGTGTTATCATAGAGGGCTCTCCTGAATTGAGAAGATCCTTGGTAGAGCGGAGTTCACTGTGTGGAGTAGCATGGTGTAGCTGTGTGGTATAGCTGTGTAGTATAGCTGTGTGGAATAGCTGTGAGGTAAAAACATATGTTCAGGAGTGCGGCATTTTAGAGCATTTTGCAGTTCACACGAAAGCTAAGAATTGAGTTGTCCGGGTATTAACCTCGAGTAAAACTGTTGATTCGTCATTTATGTCAAAGTGTATATACATATAGTTACGGAGGGGAGGTTACAATGAAATTCATTTCCAGTATGAGTGTAATGTATGAAACAAATGGAGTTTACAATTATCCTGGTCAGGTACAAGAGAAGCTGAACCAACTAGTACAGTGAATCCCGAATCTAAATGGACGATGTGTACCTCTATGCTCAAGGTTTTATTTGATTGTTGGTCCTCAGATTACACTGCATGAAACACACGATATCTCTAGCAGTACTGTAAATCAGTGGCGTAACTAGGTGGTTGGGGGTTGCTGTCCGCACCGGGTGACACCCGTTATGGGGCTGACACCCAAGTGAAAAAAATGCATTGTCTTCGATTCCGAAGATTAAGAATGAGTACAGTGTTTCACATGAGTACGCTAACCGCACTTTCATAAGACCCGCGCTAATATTAGGTGTATAAATTATTAAATTTAACCATATTATAACTCTAAAACAGGTTTCACTCATCCTCCTGTCGATTTACCAGGAGATCCTGGAAATCTTCCGAAATTACAAAATATTCGAAAAAGTCCTTAAAATATACGGAAATATAAAGACAAAAATTGTCATTTTGGGATGAAAATCAATATGGAAAACGCCAACTAACTAAAAACGGCATTATGCATTAGCCGTAATTGTGTAATCTGGTGAAAGAATCTTCTCGCTCCTCAAACTAATGAAGAATTACTTGAGGTCAACAATTCTCAAAGATAGATTGAAACATTTGGTAATTCTTGCTATTGAGCGGGATCTATGTAGGAAACAGAATTATTAGGATATACTGTATGACTTTGCTACACGCAAGGCTCGTAAAGTAATTTTGTACGTAGTAAAGAATGAATAGATGCATAGACGAATTTATTTTCTAATTCAAACTCTTAAATTTCACTTATTATCCGCTTCCCTACCAAAACTTGACCCCTGTGAAATCCGTTTCGCATAGGGCCCCACAATTGTTAAATCCGGACCTACTATTTAGTGAACTGTAAATATACATAGTAGATTACTTGTTCTCTTTCCATGACTTCTTGGTTACAATGATTAAGTCCGGCGCTGCTATTTAGTGTTTGTAAAATGTTTGCTTGTAAAATGTTTTACATGTTTCGGATGTTTCTTCAGAGTTGACGATAGTTTACTTCCTAGTCCAAACCTCCCGCAGGACGAAGAGAGATGGGAGCGGGCAGGGTTTGAAACCCGTGACTATCGATAAATCTAAACGACAGTCCAGCGCGCAAACCGCAAGACCAGTAGTGACGGTGAATACTTGTTCTCTCCCCCTCCCCTTGTTTTTTCGTGGGTCGACTATCCGCAGAAATAAAAGAGTGATCTTTTCTTTACTTCTTCTCGTCCAAACTCTTGAGCCATGAAGAGAATTATATATATATAGATATGTATTACGGCTCAACAAACGGAGGGGGGAAACCGTGACATCACCGGGTGACACCCTCCCTAGTGACGCCACTGCTGTAATAAACAACAATCGTGTTTCAGAGACAGCTACATGCTCTTAACTCTAAATTACAATTTGTTCATCTTCTACCATGAAAAGACCTGCTTATGTATAAATAACAATTAGTTGGTCCATTCGAAAAATTTGATCCACTAAATTGTGTAAAATTACGTAAATGTTTTTTTTTAAGCGGACATTTTGTCAGAGCTTGGGAGAATAGCAAGAGTAAGAATATAGAAAGAGAGAGAGAGAGAGAGAGAGAAAGAGAGAGAGAGAGAGAGAGAGAGAGAGAGAGAGAGGAAGGTAGGGAGAGGAGAGGGATAGAATTTTTTGTTTTATTTTATAAGTTTCGGAAGCTCGGATAGATATGAAAACAATTAGGTCACAGTTCAAAAGGCAGCGCGTAGTGTTTAAACTCAGGACGTGACAAGACGAGAGTCCAATGAGTGTACAACTCGACCAAACTGCCACATAGAAAGAAAGAGATAGAGAAATAGAGAGACTTAGAATGAGAGAGAAAGAGAGATAGAGAAAAAAACTTAGAATGGGAGAGAGAAATAGAGAGACATAATGAGAGCGATAAGGAAATAAAGAGACTTGGAATGAGACAGAAAGAAATAGAAAGACTTCGAATGGAAAAAAGATAGAGAAATAGAGAGAATGAGAATGAGACAGATAGAGAAATAGAGAGACTAAAAATACGAAAGAAAGAGAGGGAGAATGAAAAAAAAGCATTCAAAAGCTAAAACAATACAAAGCAATCTAGTTAAGCTAGAAATATTTTATCATTCCAGCATCACCAAAGCCCTCAATGTTAATCGTCGCACTAGTTTCTGTAGACTCAACGATTATGTTGTTTCGTACGCCCCCACGCTCAAGCATTGATTTCTCTCCACTTCACAGAAAGAGTTCCATTGTTCAAACTAGAGACCAGAAGACAAATAAAACAACAACAAAACAACGTTGACTCCAGCGAGTAGAACACTAAAAGTTGAGCAGGTTTCAATTAACCACCCACATAATATGATCATTTAATTACTTCGTCAAACCACAAAGAATCAGATAATGTCCCCTCAGGGAAATAAAGCATCTCTCTGGCAATTCAAAATGACAGTTCTGCTTCTGTTGGCAAGGGCTTACTCGAGTATTGTTTGACCGATTCAGCATCCAACTTTGAGAACTCATTGCACCGGTGATGAATAAACGATAAACCAGCATTTCTCAATCTCTAGAGCAGGCTGCGCCACGTGCTTACAGGAAAGGGATGGAGCCATAGGCGGAATTTTCCCACTGAAATCTGATGTATTAACATTGTAATCGATTCGCATTTGAATATATAGAGACAATGCCTTCGATTCCGAAGATTAAGAACGAGTGCACTATTTCACATGAACACGCAAAACCCAGTGACGACCTAAATATTTGGCCACATCTAATGCAGACAAAGCCATTGTCCGTGAGAGGTCTACTTAAATTGTCATTTGGCCATCTCCACCACTCAACCCACACCTATTATTCAAAACGTTAGCTTCAGTTACAAATGTCTTATGCGTCTACCAATGCAATTCTATTTATCTCTTTTTTTTTTGCGTCGAATTTCCCCCGAGCTTATTACGAGTTTTTTTAATTATTTTTTTTTATTTCATCAAAAAAAGCACGCTACTAAATCAGGGCCGGCCTAAGGTAATTGGAGGCCCCAAGTGAAGCGAACAGGGACGCACTAGGCGAAATAAATAAATAGAAGTAAAAAAACAACAACTAAAGACCAAAATATATAAATGTCCTTTATCTATTTGAAATTCGACAAATAAGTTCAATTCCTATAACGCCGATAGCACTAAAGTGCTTCATGGCCAACTCTTGGTCACCAGACTAGAAATACATTTTCGACATTTCACCAACAGGAAGAAGCAATTGTCTTCTGATGACATATGTCGTCTAACAAGCGATCGAAACGTTAATGTAGAAGTCTAAAATCAGTAGAGGTTTAGAACTAGGCTGGTAGACAGAGACATGCAGTTCTGTTGTAGAGGTTTAGAACTAGGCTGGTAGACAGAGACATGCAGTTCTGTTGTAGAGGTTTAGAACTAGGCTGGTAGACAGAGACATGCAGTTCTGTTGTAGAGGTTTAGAACTAGGCTGGTAGACAGAGACATAGAGTTTTGTTGTAGAGGTTTAGAACTAGGCTAGTAGACAGAGACATAGAGTTCTGTTGTAGAGGTTTAGAACTAGGCTAGTAGACAGAGACATGCAGTTCTGTTGTAGAGGTTTAGAACTAGGCTAGTTGACAGAGACATGCAGTTCTGTTGTAGAGGTTTAGAACTAGGATAGTAGACAGAGACATGCAGTTCTGTTGTAGAGGTTTAGAACTAGGCTGGTAGACAGAGACATGCAGTTCTGTTGTAGAGGTTTAGAACTAGGCTGGTAGACAGAGACATGCAGTTCTGTTGTAGAGGTTTAGAACTAGGCTGGTAGACAGAGACATGCAGTTGTGTTGTAGAGATTTAGAACTAGGCTGGTAGAAAGAGACATGCAGTTCTGTTGTAGAGGTTTAGAACTAGGCTGGTAGACAGAGACATAGAGTTCTTTTTTAGAGGTTTAGAACTAGGCTAGTAGACAGAGACATAGAGTTCTGTTGTAGAGGTTTAGAACTAGGCTAGTAGACAGAGACATGCAGTTCTGTTGTAGAGGTTTAGAACTAGGATAGTAGACAGAGACATGCAGTTCTGTTGTAGAGGTTTAGAACTAGGCTGGTAGACAGAGACATGCAGTTCTGTTGTAGAGGTTTAGAACTAGGCTGGTAGACAGAGACATGCAGTTCTGTTGTAGAGGTTTAGAACTAGGCTGGTAGACAGAGACATGCAGTTGTGTTGTAGAGATTTAGAACTAGGCTGGTAGAAAGAGACATGCAGTTCTGTTGTAGAGGTTTAGAACTAGGCTGGTAGACAGAGACATAGAGTTCTTTTTTAGAGGTTTAGAACTAGGCTAGTAGACAGAGACATAGAGTTCTGTTGTAGAGGTTTAGAACTAGGCTAGTAGACAGAGACATGCAGTTCTGTTGTAGAGGTTTAGAACTAGGCTAGTAGACAGAGACATGCAGTTCTGTTGTTGAGGTTTAGAACTAGGCTGGTAGACAGAGATATAGAGTTTTGTTGTACAGGTTTAGAACTAGGCTAGTAGACAGAGACATAGAGTTGTGTTGTAGAGGTTTAGAACTAGGCTGGTAGACAGAGACATGCAGTTCTGTTGTAGAGGTTTAGAACTAGGCTGGTAGACAGAGACATAGAGTTTTGTTGTAGAGGCTTAGAACTAGGCTGGTAGACAGAGACATAGAGTTCTGTTGTAGAGATTTAGAACTAGGCTAGTAGACAGAGACATAGAGTTCTGTTGTAGAGGTTTAGAACTAGGCTAGTAGACAGAGACATGCAGTTCTGTTGTAGAGGTTTAGAACTAGGATAGTAGACAGAGACATGCAGTTCTGTTGTTGAGGTTTAGAACTAGGCTGGTAGACAGAGATATAGAGTTTTGTTGTAAAGGTTTAGAACTAGGCTAGTAGACAGAGACATAGAGTTGTGTTGTAGAGGTTTAGAACTAGGCTGGTAGACAGAGACATGCAGTTTTTTTGTAGAGGTTTAGAACTAGGCTGGTAGACAGAGACATAGAGTTGTGTTGTTGAGGTTTAGAACTAGGCTGGTAGACAGAGACATAGAGTTGTGTTGTAGAGGCTTAGAACTAGGCTGGTAGACAGAGACATAGCTTCTATGCTGCTCGAAATGCAAGAAAAAGCTTGTTTCATGGGCTTGACCCAGAATCCCAGAAGTGTAATTAGCTGTAGTACAAAAACAAACAATTACGAAACACTGAACTAAACAAAGCCTTAGGCAATATATTTTTGTAATGATTATTATTTAAAATTTGGGACAGAAAATTTATCTGGCCCAAACATACACAAAACATACGACGAACAGTTGACAACTTTAATATCAAATTACTCGTGTCATTGTTATTGCTATTATTGCTTATTGGGTTTTGGGAAGAAACTACAAGTATGTGATTTTTCAAAGTCGAAATATAAGTATATATAAGTATATATGTGTTTGGAAGTACAATAGAGTTCGTCAACGTTAGTAAAGTTAGCAATAAATGACATACTGGTTATTCCGTAGTCTACTGGTTATCTTTGTAAGCATACCAATTTGTGAGGGAACTGGTCATTTTGTAAGCATACTGTTCTTTTTATGATAATGATTACTTTACGATGTACTGATTAATTAGAGGATGTACTGGTCATTTTGTTAACATACTGGTTATTTTTGTGACCATATTGTTTAAATAGTGGGCGAAAAGGCTAATTAGATGGCGTAATGTTTAATTGTGGACTACTGGTTAATTAGTTAGCGTACTGTTACTTCATTAACGTACTGGCTAATTAGAGTGCGTATTGGCTTTTTTTGGTAAACACATTGGTTATTTTTGTGAACACATTGGTTATTTTTGTGAACACATTGGTTATTTTTGTAAACACATTGGTTATTTTTGTGAACACATTGGTTATTTTTGTGAACACATTGGTTATTTTTGTAAACACATTGGTTATTTTTGAACACATTGGTTATTTTATAAGCATACTGGTTAATAAGTGGACGTATTGACGCATCTATCTATCATCTATCTATCTATCTATCTATCTATCTATCTATCTATCTATCTATCTATCTATCTATCTATCTGTCTATCTGTCTCTCTCTCTCTCTCTCTCTCTCTCTCTATATATATATATATATATATATATTATATATATATATATATATATATATCCATTCCTCTGTCAGTCTGTCTAACTTTTTAAGTTTAGAAACTCTATCTGTCTAGGTTTAGAAACATCTAATTGTACCACAATACTATCGACGTAGCAACTTAATCATCCCTCTCTCTTTCTCAACATCTCAACATCTTCAGACTTGAACTATTTTCTAATGAGAGTACTTTAAAATTCTCAAGTACGAAATCCTAGAAGAGCGAGTATTATCTAAAAGACAGAAAATTGACTGAAGACTAAGTACTCACTTACAGACCTGTCATGCCACTCGGTTATCAGTCATGCAGAGATAGAGCATAATTTAAGTAAAGTAAAGTAAAGACTTTTTTTTTACAGTTATAAGCATTAAAAAACCAGTTTTCAAAGCTTCATTTTAAGAATTTTTTTCTCTACAGAGCCATCTAATAATATAAAGGTTAAAAAAAAAGAACTTGAAAACTAATTGGGCAATTATGACAATAATGCTTCATTGAGAGTTGGAAATGTGACATGTAAAAGATTTGGAACAAAACTGGCATTTAAAAAAAATCCATTCTTCAAAAGAAAAGGTTTAAAAATTTAATACTATTACGAAACGAGAGCCATTAAGTCCAAATTTAGTCCCACTTTAGAGGGTAATAGAATAGAAATCAACTGACAAAAGAATGTCATTAAATTAATATAGTATTATTATAGCTGTAGAGACTAGGCTGATATTGTAGGTTTTTTTTTCAAGAAAACTCATCCGTTTCAATATGTGCCTTGTAAGCTGAAACATATGATGTAATACTCATCAGACCCTAATCTTATGATGATGGATCTGGGTCACAAAATTGGAGAAGGATCTCTGCATATTTTCTTTTACATTTCATTTCTTCTCTCTTTGTCTTACTGTGTGGGTCTGTGTGTACGTGTTCAGGAAAAATAAATTAATATATTATTTCGTTTTTTGCATGAGGTAAAAACATATTTTGCAAATTGGTAAATGATGCATCAAACAAGTACGAAGTGATTTGGTTTCTTTTTCAGCAATGTCACAACCAATTTAACATTTTAACTTGTAGACTTTTAAGATGAAACATTAAAAAAAAGGTAATTGATAAGTGCCAAATATATAAATAATAATTAAAATAAGCATAACTAATACTAATGTTTGTGTCTTTGAGACTGAATTATAAGGATGCCACTAAATTTATTTAGCTTTAAGTATTATGGAGACAGTATTAGTGTATAGTGGGAATCTTACGATTATAGTTATCTTATAAAGCGTAATAAAATTAATTTCTTGGTTTTACAAAAATGTGTCCAAAGGAATTGCGGATATTATAAACAGTTTGGAATCAGTGGGGCGTCGCAGGTTTTGGCAGGGTGTAGCACTCTGTGCTCTAAGCTGCAGATGTTTCACCTGCTCCTGATTTTTCCTAATTTTTGACTCCATAGGTCTTTCCCAAGATTGTGTATAGCCGCAAGGCAGCTGCGGGTTCGGAGTTACCTTCTCTAGGTGAGTAGCTAGCCAAGACTAACAAGCTCATCTTGTCCAAAGCTTACTGGTTGGAGCGTTTTGTCAGTGATAAATGTTTCGCAGTGCCAAAAATCTGAGCCAACCGTGAAAGGTCTGGCTGTCATTGTCTATTTGAGTCGCATGCCATCGGAAACATTTTATAAAAAGTCTGGGGCTTTCATCCTTAACCACTTCCGACAAAAAAAACAACCATACGGAATATAGTATACACTTGATTATCTACAAAGTATATTTGTATATATATCTTATCTTATCTTATATAATACAGACGTTACTTCAAAAAAGAAGATGATCACGTTCTACGCGTCATGCATTTAGTCATGCATATTAACCAATGACTTAAATTCTGCCAAGTCACTGGTTTTTTCTGGCTAGCTCAGACAACCCATTCCATGCTCTAATAGCACTAGGGAAGAAGGAGTATTTGTACAAATTTTGTCCTAGCATATGGGACGAGGAATGTTCCTTTATTTTTGTGTTTTTCAGAGTATTTTATTAAATTTTGTTTTTGTTATTTGAAGATTATGGTTCAGTGTTTTATGTATAATTGCTACTTTACTTTTGAGTCTTCTGTCCTGAAGGCTTTCTAAATTTAGTGATTTTACTAATGGTGTTACCCTAGTCAAATGTGAATATTCGTTTGATATGAATCTCACTGCTCTATTTTGTGTTTGTTCCAGTTTCTTAATGTTTTCTTGAGTTGAGGGGTCCCACACGGTGGATGCATATTCTATTATTGGCCTAACCAAGGTTAAATAACATTTTAGTTTTATGTTCTTATTTGATTTATAGAAATTTCTTTTAATAAACCCTAATGCTTTGTTGGATTTTTTTATAGTTTCATCAATATGTGGATTCCATGACAGTTTTTCATTTATTATAAACACCTAGGTATTTTGCGTTTTTAGTCTGTGTTACTGGTTTGCCATGAATAAGATAAGTGGAATTAATTTGTCTTAGTTTTTTTGTTACTCTTAACAACTGACATTTTTCTGGGTGGAAAGACATGCTCCAATTTGATTCCCATTTCTGTAATTCATCTAATTCTTTTTGTAAAATGTCTGTGTCTTGTTTTGTTTTTATTGTTCTATATATTATGCAATCGTCTGCAAATAATCTGACTTTTGTTCCTGAAGTAATGCAATTTGGTAAATCATTTATGTAAATTAAAAATAGTAGTGGACCCAAGACTGTTCCTTGAGGTACACCTGAGTTTACTGTTATTGGTGTTGATTTAGAGCCATTTATTATTACAGTTTGTTCTCTCCCTATCAGAAAATCTTTAATCCACTGATGCAGTGGACCATTAATGCCGAAATATTTTAATTTTTTAAGCAAACTATGGTGGTGAACTTTGTCAAAAGCCTTGAAAAAATCTAGTAAGATAGCATCTATTTGTTATCTAAACCTTTTGAAAAATCATCAATTAGTCCTATTAGTTGTGTTTCACATGATCTATATTTCCTAAAGCCATGTTGGTATGGGGTGAGGACATTATGTTTGTCTAAGTGGTTTATGATGTTGCTACATATTATGCGTTCTAGTATTTTACATGTGATGCTGGTAAGTGATACTGGTCTGTAGTTTCCTGGATCAGATTTTTCTCCTTTTTTAAATAGGGGGGTGACATTAGCTTCTTTCCAGTCCTTCGGTACTCTGCCCTGGTTAAGCGATGCCTGAAAGAGTATTTTGAACACTGGGGCTAGCTCATTGCTTAGTTCTTTGAGTAATCTAGCTGGAATACCATCAGGTCCAAGACGCTTTATTTGGTTTGGTGTTGGCTAATAGTTTTTTAATTCCATTTTCTTGTACTACTAAATCTTCTATGTTGTCTACTTGGTTCAAATTAAGAAATATGTCTTTGTCTCCTGGGGCTGAGAATGCTGATGCAAAGTATTTGTTTAGGATGTTTGCTTTAGTTTCATTATCATTATGTATTATGTTATGTTCATCTTTTAATGGCGCTATACCTATTGTTTCCATTTTCTTAGACTTAATGTATGACCATAGGTTTTTGTTGTTATCTTTAGATATTACATTGTTTATGTATTCACTCTGCAGCTGTCTGCTTACTTTTTGGGTTAGGTGTTTAATTTTTATATACTTTTTGTAAGCTCTTTCTGCCTTGGTTTCTTTAAATTTTCTATATAGGTTTTCCTTCTGTTTACAAAGCTTCTTTAGTCTATTATTAAACCAGCATTTATTTATTTTGTTTGATGTGTATTTAGTTGGTATATGATTTTCTATAATGCTTTTAAGATGGTTTTTAATGAAATTCCAGATGTCATCGACTGGTTGGTTACTGTCTTTTTCTAATAAGAATGTTTGTTGAAAGTTTAATGCAGCTTGGTGTAATTGTGTTAGGTTACATTTATTCCAGAGTAAGATTTTTCTTTTGGGTTTTGTATTGGCTACTGCTTTTATTTGACTGTGTATTTTTATGATCTCATGGTCCTGATAGACCAGGGATAATATCATAATCAACAACTAATCCAGGTCTGTTGGTTAAGAAGAGATCTAATGTGTTGTTTAATCTAGTTGGCTTTTTAATGATTTGATCTAAACTTAGGTTGTGTAAAGTTTCTATGAAAAGCTCATTTATGTCCTTAAGGTTTTGGTGTTTATCTATGGTTAGTGTTTTCCAATTTATATCAGGTAGGTTGAAATCACCTATGATCCAAAAAACTGAATTTTTATTTGTCTCTTTAAGTGTAGTAATCTGATTACATAGTTCCTGCATGTATTCTAAACTAGAATTTGGTGGTCTGTAAATGCTGGCTATTATTAGGGATGTTGAGGTGGTATTGTGGTATATTTGTGGTGGCTGAGAGGTAAAGCGCTTGGCTTCCCTCGAGGGTTCCGGGCTCGAACTCTGGAAAAGACTGGGTTTTTTAGTTTTGGGATCTTTAGGGCATCTCTAAGTCCACCAGGCTCTAATGGGTACCCGACATTAGTTGGGAAAAATAAAGGCAGTTGGTTGTTTGTTGTGCTGGCCATCCTCGATAAATGTGGACCTTAGAGAAAAAAATGAACTTTACATTATCTGCCCAATAGATCACTCGGTCTGAAAGGGTAACTTTATTGATTTATATATGCAATTTAAAATCTAGTAACTATATACAAAGGGAGACATATAGCCCATTTAATTCAGAATACATTTTTCGTTTGATTTTTATTTTCAGAGAATAGGGAATTCACACAGACACACAGACATACACACATAAAGACATACACACATAAAGACATACTCACACACACACATACATGTGGAAAGCAAATCAATGAACATCATACTAAATCTTTTGTTTAGTTAATGTTTTCCTTGTATCAGGTAGGAAACAAATGCATAAAAGTATTATCAAATTAGTCTTACAGTTTTGCGTTACTCAGTATATGGTTGGATACAATACTCACAGAAATAGAATTGAGCAAAGATTTATTACCTTAGTAACATTGACTAGATACGGAGATTTTTTTCATCAAATCTCTTGTGCACATTGCATGAAAATAAAAATGTAGATTATGGTTAAAAAAAAAAAAGGAAAATACGCCCAGAAATTTTTATTTACATTGACACACAACTACAAAGATACTTACACACATACACATGTCCACACACTTCTCTCTGTTTCCAATGGTCAGGAAGCAGGAACGACAAATTACAGATGTGACTACCCCTTAAGCCCACCACCCTGTCCTTTATACTTTAATACATGAAGCCTCCCCTTACCCATTACCTCCCTTCGGCTTTATCTTCATTGAAAGGAAGTCTGTGAGAACTCCATATCATTTGACAGCCCCCTCCCCCATTTGGTTAAAGAATATAATCAGAACATAGGAAACTTGAGATTTGGAACTATACATTGTTGAGAAGGTCAGGAAATCAACTGAAACAATGACAATGTCTCTATCGATTTCATTTTTTGTGTCTCTTCCTTAAACATCTTGTTGCGTAGGAATACATGAATAGCGGACTACTTGATGGCATTCACCATGCCAAGCTGATAAGCAGAGATAGCATGGGAATGGACATGCATAAATATTGTAAGATTTTAAATATGGACTTCATGGAATTGTATTTTAGAGAGACATAAAAATTGCGAGGGAAAGGCCAAAATATATCCAATACTTGTGCTCTGGACTTGTGTGCTGAGAAGTGGTATCCTTATATACTCAACGCAAAAAGACAATTAAAGTATAGTTAGGTATAAAGTATTTTTATGTTACGTATGGTGCAGAATGACAAATGAGCCAAGTCCCAATGTAATTTCGCATTGGCTTCTTGATGGCATTACAATATTTATTTCGTTATCTAGTAGTAGCGGCAGGGGAAGAAGAAAGTCAGTGTGTAGCATACATGTCTTTTATAGCATACATGTCTTTTATAGCATACATGTCTTTTATAGCATACATGTCTTTTATAGCATACATGTCTTTTATAGCATACATGCCACATGCAACATTCCTGTCGGTCGGGGCATAGCTCCAATATTTATTATTGATGTCGTATTTACCATAGCTGTCATCTGTTGCACACCTGCCATTTTTTTGCATGCTTGAAGCTTACATGTCATCTGTAGCATATATTTCATCGGTAGCATACCTGACATTAGCTGTGATCGCTGGCACATTTGTCATCGTTTGCATACCGCCATTTGTGACATAGCTGTCTTTTTCACACACTTGTCTTCTTCATGATTTCTGGTTATCAGTACTATACTTGTCATGTGGAATAGCTATCGTTTGTAGAACACCCGAGCTTTATAGCCTAACTCTCTATTGTTAAATGAAAAACAAAAAGACTTTAAGATTGCTGGGCTTTAGGTCTCAAATGAAAAACAAAAAGTCTTTAAGATTGCTGGGACTTTAGGTCTCGAATGAAAAACAAAAAGACTTCATGATTGCTAGACTTTAGGTCTCAAATGAAAAACAAAAAGACTTTAAGATTGCTGGACTTTAGGTCTCAAATGAAAAACAAAAAGACTTTAAGATTGCTGGACTTTAGGTCTCAAATGAAAAACAAAAAGACTTTAAGATTGCTGGACTTTAGGTCTCAAATGAAAAACAAAAAGACTTTAAGATTGCTGAGCTTTAGGTCTCAAATGAAAAAAAACAACAAACGAAATATAAAAAATCCTTTATTTTTAGCAAACAAAGCTTATCTGAGGAAAACAAAAACTCCACACTTACAAATATATCTTTAAATAATGTAGAAAATATTTCCTTTTTTCAATATTGAATAAAATAATTAATTATGGAGTATCAATTGACTAATTGGTTAATTTTTTTTAATGATTCATGTTTGTTTTGGTAACTAAATAATTGTTTTAAGTTTAAACTTGATTCGAGTAAAGTACCCTTTTCAGACCTTATGATATATAGAGAATATGATGTAAAAATCATCGAGAATGGTTGTTTTCAAACAAGGTAGTTAATTATTAGTAATTAATTTACTGTTTGGTTAAATGTTTTTATTGATTGTCTATGCCATTGAATAATTGTGTGATGTTTCGACTTGATCCGAGAATAGGAGTGGAAGAAATCACATGGACACACTCTGTAAACCCAATGACTTCTTAGATTGACACACTTGTGACCTAACGCTTTATGGACTCACTTTGTATGCTTTTGAATAGAATTTGAACAATTCGATGACTTCCCCCCCCCCTTTTAATTATTTATTAAAGGTGTATTCTAGGGCCAGTCTATTTGGTATAAAGAAGTTCTTAGACTTAACCAACATTTGAGAGGTCAGGTGAAAAGCAGAATGATAGTAGGTTTTATTATGTTTAATGTCACTATTGCTAATTCAGAATATTTTATTTTAATATTTTAGGTCACGATAGCCTTAGTCAGATCGGCTTCAACAATTTCTTTTATTCTTTGTAATTCTTTCTTCTTCTCCGACTCTCTCTCTCTCTCTGTCTCTGTCTCTCTCTCCGTCTCTCTCTCTGTCTCTGTACCTCTGTCTCTCTCTCCGTCTCTCTCTCCGTCTCTCTCTCTGTCTCTGTATCTCTCTCTCTCTCCATCTCTCTCTGTCTTTGTATCTCTCTCTCCATCTCTCTGTCTTTGTCTCTCTCTCTCTCTGTCTCTCTCTCTGTCTCTGTATCTCTGTCTCTCTCTCCGTCTCTCTCTCCGTCTCTCTCTCTGTCTCTGTATCTCTGTCTCTCTCTCCGTCTCTCTCTCTGTCGTTGTATCTCTCACTCCATCTCTCTCTCCATCTCTCTCTGTCGTTGTATCTCTCACTCCATCTCTCTCTCCATCTCTCTCTCCATCTCTTTCTCCATCTCTCTCTCTCCATCTCTCTCTCCATCTCTCTCTCCATCTCTCTCTCCATCTCTCTCCATCTCTCTCTCCATCTCTCTCTCCATCTCTCTCTCCATCTTTCTCTCCATTTCTCTCTCCATCTCTCTCCATCTCTCTCTCCATCTCTCTCTCCATCTCTCTCTCCATCTCTCTCTCCATCTCTCTCTCCATCTCTCTCTGTCTCTCTCTCCGTCTCTCTCTCCGTCTCTTTCTCTGTCTCTGTATCTCTCTCTCTCCATCTCTCTCTCCATCTCTCTCTGTCTGTATCGCTCTCTCCATCTCTCTCCGTTTCTCTATCTCTGTATCTCTCCATCTCTCTCTATGTCTCTGTATCTCTCTCTCCATCTCTCTCTCCATCTCTTTCTCCATTTCTCTATGTCTCTGTATCTTTCTCCTTCTCTCAATCTCTCTCTCTGTCTCTGTCTCTCTCTCTCTCTCTCCGTCTATGTCTGTCTGTCTTTCTATTTTTTTTTTTTTGTTTATTTAAAACATATTCCAATGTATAAGGAGGACATTTTATATGTTGCTGAATTATTTAGAGCAGAGAGCTGTTGTATATATAGCAAACAAGCAATACCCTCACCCCGCTCTCTCTCCCTCTTTCAGTATTATCTTCTTATGTTATCTTCTTATGTTACAAATTACAGACACACCCTTGTGTTATTTTCAGTAGTACAACATTATCTTTCACAAATATTCCCACCCCTTTTTTTTAAATATTTGTTTTTTATATTCAAATAGTATCTAATTTGACATCTAGTACATGAAGACAAAGCAATTTTTTTTTAATTATTTTAAATAATATTTCAACCAACAAAGCTATAGTCTATAACAAAATATCAGCAATGTGTTTATATGTCGAACTTCCTAATGACAACAATGCTAACAAGTAATGCGATACATTCTTAGCATGGACATAGATTAATCAAAAGATTAATTAGCTTTTACTATTTCCCTCTTGTTTCCACACTTAAAACTGTTTCATATTTTTATTATTACCTTCTGACTTCTGAATGAGTCGAACAACTAATGTTCTAAAAAAACTTCAATGGCTAGTAGTTAGTTAGAAGTTGCCATAATTCTCAACACATTTCCTAAAAGCTAAAGGTTTACATTACGACAGAACGAATATATGCTACTTCATATCTATATCTTTCAACTATTTTCGACTCCTGGACGAATTTCTATTTCGATCCAAAACCAGAGTCTGAAAGGCGCGTGAGTAATGACTACTGTTGAGCTTGATGTTGACAAGCGGTTAAATAGGTTGAAAAACATACGACTCAATCTCGCAACAGAGACATTTGGGTGGAGACTTCATTTTTTCTTTCCTGACATTGTCATAAAAAATTACTTAGGGAAAACAGAATGTAAAATATGATCTAGAGATATAGGAATAAATGTAAATCAAAATTTGGGCAGATAAATGTATGATAGATAGATTAGATAGATAGATTAGATAGATAGATTAGATAGATAGATTAGATAGATAGATTAGATAGATAGATTAGATAGATAGATTAGATAGATAGATTAGATAGATAGATTAGATAGATAGATTAGATAGATAGATTAGATAGATAGATTAGATAGATAGATTAGATAGATAGATTAGATAGATAGATTAGATAGATAGATTAGATAGATAGATTAGATAGATAGATTAGATAGATAGATTAGATAGATAGATTAGATAGATAGATTAGATAGATAGATTAGATAGATAGATTAGATAGATAGATTAGATAGATAGATTAGATAGATAGATTAGATAGATAGATTAGATAGATAGATTAGATAGATAGATTAGATAGATAGATTAGATAGATAGATTAGATAGATAGATTAGATAGATAGATTAGATAGATAGATTAGATAGATAGATTAGATAGATAGATTAGATAGATAGATTAGATAGATAGATTAGATAGATAGATTAGATAGATAGATTAGATAGATAGATTAGATAGATAGATTAGAAAGATAGATTAGATAGATAGATTAGATAGATAGATTAGATAGATAGATTAGATAGATAGATTAGATAGATAGATTAGATAGATAGATTAGATAGATAGATTAGATAGATAGATTAGATAGATAGATTAGATAGATAGATTAGATAGATAGATTAGATAGATAGATTAGATAGATAGATTAGATAGATAGATTAGATAGATTAGATAGATAGATTAGATAGATAGATTAGATAGATAGATTAGATAGATAGATTAGATAGATAGATTAGATAGATAGATTAGATAGATAGATTAGATAGATAGATTAGATAGATAGATTAGATAGATAGATTAGATAGATAGATTAGATAGATAGATTAGATAGATAGATTAGATAGATAGATTAGATAGATAGATTAGATAGATAGATTAGATAGATAGATTAGATAGATAGATTAGATAGATAGATTAGATAGATAGATTAGATAGATAGATAGATTAGATAGATAGATTAGATAGATAGATTAGATAGATAGATTAGATAGATAGATTAGATAGATAGATTAGATAGATAGATTAGATAGATAGATTAGATAGATAGATTAGATAGATAGATTAGATAGATAGATTAGATAGATAGATTAGGTAGATAGATTAGATAGACAGATTAGATAGATAGATTAGATAGACAGATTAGATAGATAGATTAGATAGATAGATTAGATAGATAGATTAGATAGATAGATTAGATAGATAGATTAGATAGATAGATTAGATAGATAGATTAGATAGATAGATTAGATAGATAGATTAGATAGATAGATTAGATAGATAGATTAGAGTTTACAAAAAGTATATAAAAATTAAACACCTAACCCAAAAAGTAAGCAGACAGCTGCAGAGTGAATACATAAACAATGTAATATCTAAAGATAACAACAAAAACCTATGGTCATACATTAAGTCTAAGAAAATGGAAACAACAGGCATAGCGCCATTAAAAGATGAACATAACATAATACATAATGATAATGAAACTAAAGCAAACATCCTAAACAAATACTTTGCATCAGCATTCTCAGCCCCAGGAGACAAAGACATATTTCTTAATTTGAACCAAGTAGACAACATAGAAGATTTAGTAGTACAAGAAAATGGAATTAAAAAACTATTAGCCAACACCAAACCAAATAAAGCGTCTGGACCTGATGGTATTCCAGCTAGATTACTCAAAGAACTAAGCAATGAGCTAGCCCCAGTGTTCAAAATACTCTTTCAGGCATCGCTTAATCAGGGCAGAGTACCAAAGGACTGGAAAGAAGCTAATGTCACCCCCCTATTTAAAAAAGGAGAAAAATCTGATCCAGGAAACTACAGACCAGTATCACTTACCAGCATCACATGTAAAATACTAGAACACATAATATGTAGCAACATCATAAACCACTTAGACAAACATAATGTACTCACCCCATACCAACATGGCTTTAGGAAATATAGATCATGTGAAACACAACTAATAGGACTAATTGATGATTTCTCAAAAGGTTTAGATAATAGTGAACAAATAGATGCTATCTTACTAGATTTTTCCAAGGCTTTTGACAAAGTTCACCACCATAGTTTGCTTAAAAAATTAAAATATTTCGGCATTAACGGTCCACTGCATCAGTGGATTAAAGATTTTCTGATAGGCAGAGAACAAACTGTAATAATAAATGGCTCTAAATCAACACCAATAACAGTAAACTCAGGTGTACCTCAAGGAACAGTCTTGGGTCCACTACTATTTTTAATTTACATAAATGATTTACCAAATTGCATTAGTTCAGGAACAAAAGTCAGATTATTTGCAGACGATTGCATAATATATAGAACAATAAAAACAAAACAAGACACAGATATTTTACAAAGAGAATTAGATGAATTACAGAAATGGGAATCAAATTGCAGCATGTCTTTCCACCCAGAAAAATGTCAGTTGTTAAGAGTAACAAAAAAACTAAAACAAATTAATTCCACTTATCTTATTCATGGCAAACCAGTAACACAGACTAAAAACGCAAAATACCTAGGTGTTATAATAAATGAAAAACTGTCATGGAATCCACATATTGATGAAACTATAAAAAAATCCAACAAAGCATTAGGGTTTATTAAAAGAAATTTCTATAAATCAAATAAGAACATAAAACTAAAATGTTATTTAACCTTGGTTAGGCCAATAATAGAATATGCATCCACCGTGTGGGACCCCTCAACTCAAGAAAACATTAAGAAACTGGAACAAACACAAAATAGAGCAGTGAGATTCATAACAAACGAATATTCACATTTGACTAGGGTAACACCATTAGTAAAATCACTAAATTTAGAAAGCCATCAGGACAGAAGACTCAAAAGTAAAGTAGCAATCATACATAAAACACTGAACCATAATCTTCAAATACAAAAACAAAATTTAATAAAATACTCTGAAAGACACAAAAATAAAGGCACATTCCTCGTCCCATATGCTAGGACAAATTTGTACAAATACTCCTTCTTCCCTAGTGCTATTAGAGCATGGAATGGGTTGCCTGAGCTAGCCAGAAAAACCAGTGACTTGGCAGAATTTAAGTCATTGGTTAATATGCATGACTAAATGCATGACGCGTAGGACGTAATCATCTTCTTTTTTGAAGTAACGTCTGTATTATATAAGATAAGATAAGATAGATAGATTAGATAGATAGATTAGATAGATAGATTAGATAGATAGATTAGATAGATAGATTAGAAAGATAGATTAGATAGATAGATTAGATAGATAGATTAGAAAGATAGATTAGATAGATAGATTAGATAGATAGATTAGATAGATTAGATAGATAGATTAGAAAGATAGATTAGATAGATAGATTAGATAGATAGATTAGATAGATAGATTAGATAGATAGATAGATTAGATATATAGATTAGATAGATAGATAGATTAGATAGATAGATTAGATAGATAGATTAGATAGATAGATTAGATAGATAGATAGATAGATAGATTAGATAGATAGATTAGATAGATAGATTAGATGGATAGATTAGATGGATAGTTTAGATAGATAGATTAGATAGATAGATTAGATAGATAGATTAGATAGATAGATTAGATAGATAGATTAGATAGATAGATTAGATAGATAGATTAGATAGATAGATTAGATAGATAGATTAGATAGATAGATTAGATAGATAGATTAGATAGATAGATTAGATAGATAGATTAGATAGATTAGATAGATAGATTAGATAGATAGATAGATTAGATAGATAGATTAGAAAGATAGATTAGATAGATAGATTAGATAGATAGATTAGATAGATAGATTAGATAGATAGATTAGATAGATAGATTAAATAGATAGATTAGATAAGATAGATAGATTAGATAGATAGATTAGATAGATAGATTAGATAGATAGATTAGATAGATAGATTAGATAGATAGATTAGATAGATAGATTAGATAGATAGATTAGATAGATAGATTAGATAGATTATTAGATTAGATAGATAGATTAGATTAGATTAGATAGATATATTAGATTAGATTAGATAGATAGATTAGATAGATAGATTAGATAGATAGATTAGATTAGATAGATTAGATAGATTAGATAGATTAGATTAGATTAGATTAGATAGATATATTAGATTAGATTAGATAGATAGATTAGATAGATAGATTAGATTAGATAGATTAGATAGATTAGATAGATTAGATAGATTAGGATAGATAGATTAGATAGATTAGATAGATAGATAGATAGATTAGATAGATAGATTGGATAGATAGATTGGATAGATAGATTGGCTAGATAGATTGGATAGATAGATTGGATAGATAGATTGGATAGATAGATTGGATAGATAGATTAGATAGATAGATTGGATAGTTAGATTGGATAGATAGATTGGATAGATAGATTGGATAGATAGAATTGATAGTTAGATTGGATAGATAGATTAGATAGGTAGATTGGATAGATAGATTGGATAGATAGATTGGATAGATAGATTGGATAGTTAGATTGGATAGATAGATTGGATAGATAGATTGGATAGATAGATTGGATAGATAGATTAGATAGATAGATTGGATAGATAGATTGGATAGATAGATTGGATAGATAGATTGGATAGATAGATTGGATAGATAGATTGGATAGATAGATTGGATAGATAGATTTGATAGTTAGATTAGATAGATAGATTGGATAGATAGATTTGATAGATAGACAGACAGACAGAAAGACAGACAGACAGACAGGTGGGCAGGCAGACAGACAAACAGATAGACAGACAGATACATAGATTCTAAATAGTGAAATGACAGAGGAAAAGGGAAAATTCTCAATTAGATTTAGGAGTGTCTTTGGCAGCCTTTTTTCTGCTCATGGTCAACAATTTACGAGTAAACAGTTTTAACGGCATTTTTGTTTCTCTCCACAAATTGTCAGTTTCCAGTTCTGTACGACCTCAGAGACATTTTATGTCCGGCATTTGGTATCCCAGTTTCACACAGTAGGCCTACTAGATCTATAAACAATTTAATTCTCGATATCAATCAGCTATTTATTTTTTTTTGATACCGCGCTAATTTTAATTGGTAATTGGGAGTCTAAAAAGATTTTGTTTACCGGAAGTGTCAGAAGTTTTCAATACATAAGAGCTATCATTTTAGTGGAATGAACCAAGCCTAAACTACTGGTCAGATTTGCACAATCTAAAGCAGCACTTGAAAACGTCAAAAAAATCTGGAAAGACAAATGCATAGCCCTTAGGTAGTAATCACACTGTAACGTTGCTTGGTCATGGATACATTTTTGTATGCTAACGAATCTTAGACGCTATCAGCAGAGTTACATATGAGAATCTTAGGAATGGAATTGAGAAGCTACAGAAATTGTTTAGATATCACAAACAAGGACCTTATCACAAATTTGGTGATTCGAAAAAGTTTCGTTCTAGGTGTGTGTCCTATGTTTATAGTGTGTGTCCTATGTTTTTTGTTGTGTGTCCTATCAGGGCCGGTCTTCAGTAATTGGAGGCCCTAGGCAAAGCAAATAGGGAGGCCCTAGACGAAGTAAAAGAGTAAAGCTATACAATTAAGACCGATTGATGTGCAATGAATAATTACATTGCTCCATTTCACGCCGATAGAAGTAATGTCATTCCTGGACGATCAATGATCAATAAACTTTAAATAACTTTTCGACATTTCATCAAAAGGAAAAAAACACAATGCTCATCTAAAATATGCAGTCTAACAAGTAGATTTAAACATTCTCGAATAAACCTTGAATCATAGTAAGGATTTAGAGATAGGCTAGTAGATAGATAGACATAATGTTCTGCTATATTTGAAATTTGATCAATGTTTCGCATTTTTTACTCTCTAAAAAAAAATAATTCATTAAGTCCTGTGCGAGGCTCCCATCAATCGGAGGCCCTAGGCCTAGTTGCCTACGCCTAAGGCCGACCCTTGATGTATGTTTTAGGTGTGCGTCTTAAGCATTAGGTGTGTGTACTATGTTTTAGGTGTGTGTCCTATATTTAAGTGCTTAGCCGTACAATTTGTAATGTTAAGAATTTTTAAACATAACTTTGTTCCAACATTTGCATTTATTCGTTACATTAATAAGTTCTTGTTTTTATTTGACTTTAATATTTATCAGATAGACGTTTTCATTTTCGAAATGGGTCTATTTAAGTAACCCATTCGCCGTAGGCGAAAAATCTCACTGTCTGAAGAACAAAGTCGCCAACATATATTTATGCCAGCGGTCGATAACTCCAGTGCAAAGAACAATAATAACCCAGCTTTGGATTATTTAGCTCTGGGTTAGCATTTAACAAAGGAGTATTGACAAAGTAATATGTTAAAACTCTTCATTCAATAAAATCTTCCTTGATAATCTGTATGGCCATCATCTCAAGCAGTATCTATATATATAATTCTCTTCATGGCGTAAGAGTTTAGACACCAAGTAATGTAAAGATCACTCTTTTTTTTCTGCAAGTCGGACAGACTAGAGTTACTCCAGGTAAAGACGTGAATAAAAAGATGAGGTGGGAGAGAACAAGTAGTATTCACCCGTCTCTAAATAGCAGGGTCGGACTTAACCATTGTGACCAAGAAGTCATGGAAAGAGAACAAGTAATCTACTCTGTATTCACCCGTCACTAAATTGCAGTGCCGGACTTAACCATTGTGGGGCCCAATGCGAAACGGATTTCGCGGGCCCAGTTTGGGTGGGAATACGGATAATAAAAATAAGGGGATAATAATTGAAAATGAAGTTTGTATTAGAAAATATATTCGTCTTTGCATTCTATTCATTCTTTAAAACGCACAGAATTACTACACGAGCCTTGCGTGTAGCGAAGTCATACAGTATATCATAAGAATTTTTTTTCCTACAAAGATCACGCCCAATAGCAAGAATAACCAAATGTTTCAATCTATCTTCCAGAATTGTTGACCTTAAGTAATTTTTCATTGGTTTTAGGCCCGAGAAGCTTCTTTCACTAGATTCCACAATTACGGGTATGCCTTTTTTTTTACGCGTCAAATTGGCGTTTTCCTTATTGAATGACACCCCAAAATGACAATTTGTGTCTATATATTTTAGGAGATTTGTATGTTTTCAAAAGATTTTAATAATTTTCGGAGATTTCCAGGACTTTTTCGTATATTTTGTAATTTCAGATTTCCAGAAGCTCCTGGTAAATCAGGAGGCCGCGGGAAATTTTTTATAAGTTATGAAATGGTCTAATTTAATAATTTATACACCTAGAATTAGCGCGGGTTCTATGAAAGTGCTGGGCACACTGCGGACGCATAGGTTGCAGTGGCCTAAGGCCGGCCCTGCAAAAAAGCGGCGTATTCTACTCCCTCGGTCGACTAATTGTATTAAAAGATCAACTCACTCTGTCTCTAAAGAAGTTTGTACACGTTATTTCTCCAGCACCCAATCTCGGATCAAGCTGAAATTTTGCACAATTATTTTTTTTCCTGAAAAACAAGAGTTAATTAAATAAAATTAACCAATTAGTTAATTAACTATTGGTAATTAATTATTTGTCTTGGTATCTCGAACAAGGGAGAGAACTTGTACTCTACCGATGTGATGGCATATGTTGAATTAGACCCATTTATTCTTTGTAGGTTCCTCTTGCATGGTTTGACGCTAACTACAGATAACTATAAAGTCTTCTTTTTTCATAAACTATACGCTGGTCACATCATTGTTTTAGTGACATGTATTAGCGGGAATCACGAAGTAAGACATCACACATACAGGAAGTGAAAAGTAATCGAGAATTATGGGAGTTAACCACATGGTTAGAGCGGCAGAAGTCACCATGTTCTTAAGCTGTAAAGAAGTTTAACGTAGTGGATTCTGTGATTTAGTATCAGTTGTGTACTTAGAATATTTCATTAGATTTGTGAAGCATAATATTTATTTTCATTGATGGCTGGAATTGCCAGTGAGCTGTCATTTTATTTTATTGGAAATAAATATCGTCTGCTGATCAAGGTCTTACTTGATTACTATTAATATTTGTTGTGCTGTGCTGAATGAAGGAGACATACGAGATAAAAAGTAGTCCACCAGCTGAAGTAAAACAAGACATCTCCTATTGCATTAATATTCACAAGCAAATGTCACATACTAGTACTGCCACTATTCACATACTAGTACTGCCACTATTCACATAATAGTACTGCCACTATTCACATAATAGTACTGCCACTATTCACATAATAGTACTGCCACTATTCACATAATAGTACTGCCACTATTCACATAATAGTACTGCCACTATTCACATAATAGTACTGCCACTATTCACATAATAGTACTGCCACTATTCACATAATAGTACTGCCACTATTCACATAATAGTACTGCCACTATTCACATAATAGTACTGCCACTATTCACATAATAGTACTGTTACTTTTCACATAATAGTACTGCCACTATTCATATAATAGTACTGCCACTATTTACATAATAGTACTGCCACTATTCACATAATAGTACTGCCATTATTCACTTAATAGTACTGCCACTATTCACATAATAGTACTGTCACTATTCACATAATAGTACTGCCACTATTCACATAATAGTACTGCCACTATTCACATAATAGTACTGCCACTATTCACATAATAGTACTACCACTATTCACATAATAGTACTGCCACTATTCACATAAAAGTACTGCCACTATTCACATAATAGTACTGCCACTATTCACATAATAGTACTGCCACTATTCACATAAAAGTACTGCCACTATTCACATACTAGTACTGCCACTATTCACATAATAGTACTGCCACTATTCACATAATAGTACTGCCACTATTCACATACTAGTACTGCCACTATTCACATACTAGTACTGCCACTATTCACATACTAGTACTGCCACTATTCACATAATAGTACTGCCACCATTCACATAATAGTACTGCCACCATTCACATAATAGTACTGCCACCATTCACATAATAGTACTGCCACCATTCACATAATAGTACTGCCACTATTCACATAATAGTACTGCCACTATTCACATAATAGTACTGCCACTATTCACATAATAGTACTGCCACTATTCACATAATAGTACTGCCACTATTCACATAATAGTACTGCCACTATTCACATAATAGTACTGCCACTATTCACATAATAGTACTGCCACTATTCACATAATAGTACTGCCACTATTCACATTATAGTACTGCCACTATTCACATAATAGTACTGCCACTATTCACATTATAGTACTGCCACTATTCACATAATAGTACTGCCACTTTTCACATAATAGTACTGCCACTGTTCACATAATAGTACTGCCACTGTTCACATAATAGTACTGCCACTGTTCACATTATAGTACTGCCAGTATTCACATAATAGTACTGCCACTATTCACATAATAGTACTGCCACTATTCACATAATAGTACTGCCACTTTTCACATAATAGTACTGCCACTATTCACATAATAGAACTGCCACTATTCACATAATAGTACTGCCACTTTTCACATAATAGTACTGCCACTTTTCACATAATAGTACTGCCACTTTTCACATAATAGTACTGCCACTATTCACATAATAGTACTGCCACTATTCACACATAATAGTACTGCCACTATTCACATAATAGTACTGCCACTATTCACATAATAGTACTGCCACTATTCACATAATAGCAGTGACATTACTGAATTTGCTTGACGAGGCTGAGGAGGTTTTAGCCTTCGAGTTCGATACTAAGGTCAATAATTTTTTTTTAATAGAAAATGCATTTAAAAAGCAATCATACAGATACTTCTTTCTTTCTCCCCCCACCCAACTGGCCCAGCAAAGCATAAAATTGACCTAAACAAGAACAATTTGTATAAATATTGTAATCGCACAGATTTTATCTAGTCAGCCTAGGTGTATTACAAACTTAATTACACAACTGATTCCTAACTAATTACGTTTAATGTAAGCATTTTTTAAAAGTATTTTTTTGTTTTTCTTGTTTATCCTTTTTCTTTTTTTGTTATGAAATGGGCGTTTTACTTTCTGGAAATAAATATTTTATATGTAATATTAATTTATAAACTGTTTTAAGTGTTCCAAGTACACTTTAAAAAATATGTGTAGAGTTCTTTTTTTTTTAATTAGTTGCCATTATTAATGCTCGTTAAGTAGTTTTTCGTTATCGGCCCTCCAGCGATCAAATATTGCTAAATATCACGATTTGGCTTAGGATTGGAAAACTATGTCAACCTCCATCATAGACTGGTGCGCAACAGACAGTGATAAGAATGGAACGGTTGAGTATTGACATGTCTGTCATTTACGGGCAGCGCTTAGAAATTAATAAATCAAGTATTGAACACGTTCAAAATGTCAAGAGAGAAACAGCACAGCTAAGAAAGAAATAATGGAACACAGGCAAGAGCAGGTTAGACAGAAGGTCATCACAACCCCTCCCCATGGGAGGGCTTTATTGAAATTCCAGAAGTGCATTTTGTTAGTTCGTTAATTTTATTTCTTCCCAAAAGTAATCTTCTCCTAGACAACTAGTAAAAGTAGTGAAAGGTAAAAAGGAACCCCTTTCAACATTGCTCTGTTTGGGGGGCAGATATTGTAAAGCGCCCTCTGCTTTTATGGTCCAACTGTTAACGAGGGGGGGGGCAAGACAGCTTTATTCTACGTCCTTCTTTGTTTTCATGAGTCGAGGGTCTCAAACAGAGGACCGCATTTGTTTATATTGGTCTAACCAAGGTCATTTTCTGAATAAATTAAAAGTATTAAAAAAAAAAAAAGAAAAAAAAACAACTTAAGTTTTACAAAGCTTATATCAACGCACTCTGTCTGTCTGTCTGGTAAAAAGTGTGTACACGTTATTTCTCCCAAACCCATTCACGGATTAATTTGAAACTTTGCAAAATTATTCATTCTATAGACAAGGCATGAATCAATAAAAAAAATGTAACAGATTAGTCACCATTATGCCAACATTATTTTGTTTGATACCAACAAAGGAAACTAATACTTTATTATTTTAAAAATTAGAGGGTTCACTTTCGGAAAAGGAAAAAAAAAGTAGCCGTTGCATCAGAACTTTGAATGATCTAAAATATCACAATGTCTAATTTTCTTTTTCTCTTCTAGTTTCTGAGATCTAAACGGGACGGACGGACAGACAGACGGACGGACGGACAGACGGACAGGCAGGCCACACAAAACTAAAAAAACTAAACTTCTTTTCTTCTTTCGGGAGCCGCTAAATATACACAGTTTTGTTTTGTCAATTAAATATTGGTAATTAATTATTTTGTTAAGGTAAATAACGTGTACATTATAATTGATATAGTTTTAATGACGACCTTTTTTAAAAAAAAAAGATTTTTAGCGGCCCCCGAAAGGAGAAAAGACGCTATTAGTTTTGTGTGAAATGTCTGTCCGTCTGTCCGTCAGTCCCGTTTAGATATCGTAAACTAGAAAAGATATTGAAAATCAAACATCACAATATTTTAGACCATTCAAAGTTCTGATGCAACGGCTATTTTTTTTTTCTGAAAGCGAAAAATCTAATTTTTAAAATCAGTTATGCAAGCAGTTGTGTAAAGAGAAAAAGCTAATTAGTATGCATTATAAGTTAAACCTAATTTAACTCGAATAGTAATCTTATAAACTTTATTTTCTTTACCTTTTTTTTATAGCGGAATTTTTTTTTGTTTTGTTTGAGGATTCGAATAAAAGATTGAGCTATTTTAAAACATTTAAATTTTTATAAGACTTCAGTTAGGCCTGGAGATGCGCGGTGGCTGACCGGTAAAGCACTTTTCTTCCGAACCGAGGGTCCTGGGTTCGAATCCTGGTGAAGACTGGGATATTCAACGTCGGAATCCTTGGGCGCCTCTGAGTCTACTCAGCTCTAATGGGTACCTGACATTAGTTGGGGAAAAGTAAAGGCGGTTGGTCGTTGTGCTGGCTACATAACACCCTCGTTAACCGTAGGCCACAAAAACAGATGAACTTTACATCATCTGCCCTATAGACCACAATGTCTGAAAGGGGAACTAATTAGGCCAGGTTCACATCTAACTTTGCATTTACTTTCACCTATTCTTTGATCTGCTTCACCGTTGGGGCACTACACAAGATCTGTCAACCTTCTTTCTCCATTCTTATCTTTCATTTGTCTTTGATATAATTTCATTTGGATGTTCTTTCTGAAAATATTGAAGCCTGCCTGGGTGGGCCACTTCGGGGGCCGATTTTGAGTTTGTGTTTCCACACAAACTGTCTTTGTAATCTTGTTATATTTTTACTTGTTTACGTATTCTCTTACATTGTCAAGTTCTCATTAATTCAACCTGAAAGTTGATTTGGAACATTGCTAGTACTTTTAGTTATAAAATACTTTCCAGTCAAAGGTGAAGAGCACCTCTTTAGCTACTTTGCTCAACGTAATTGCATGCCTAATTTATAACTCGGACACTATTTCTAGAGTTTTTCTGAATATTTCCTTTAGAATTGAAAGTTATATTTCACTCATCATTAGTTAGCCACGCACACTGTATGGTCAGCCCTACAAGTCAGTTCACTAAAAGATTTTAGAGAGGAACACCGAAGCAACAGGTTGTCACTTTGACTTAGTATAAATCCCAGGCGATATTTGGAGAGCTAATTACGTGTCTAAAATAATTAACTCTGACATTTGGGTTCCGAATTGTAAAAGTACATTGTATTTAAAGAGTTAATAGATCTAATTGCTATCTTCGAGTCTCTGGAGACGGATTGGTCAATAGCTGTTGTTTTAGAGCTTAGTTAGTCAACTTTCCTTACGTTTCGTTAAATAATAACCGTTTCTGGAAGTTAGTTTAAAAGAGGAACTGCTTCTTAAGTAACTCAGAAATCAATGGTTCCTACAACAAACTTCATCGACACATATATAGACTTCGTCATCGGCATCTTTCAGCTCATTTTCTTGTCCGTAGATCTGAACAAATAAGAGACTTCATGAAGTGAGAGTCTCCAGAGCAATTAGACGGGAATTCCCGGCTCTTTTAGCTCCGAAACGACAAGAGGATAAACAAACACAATGTCACGTGTGGTCTCTTGGAACGGGATCAATGCTGTGGGCAAAGCAAGAGTTAAATATATTTCTCTGGTAACCATTAGATTGAACACGAGAACATAACTATTGCTGTGTGGTTACGTAATAGCCAAAGAGAAAAAAAAAAGAGTCTAACTCTTGGTAGACACACTTGTTATTTTGGTGTTCTTTTTTAACGTTTATATAATTGTATACTTACAGTTGCTAGGCTGAGGATGATTTTTGAGTGCATTAATACTTATATTAACTATTTTGTTTTATTTCGTTAGTGAACACTATAAAAATGTGTGTCTCTAACGTTTCGATCTAAAAAGAGAAACAGAAATTCTATTCGAAATACAATTTTTTCAACGGCTTTATATTCGCTTTTGAAAATGTACTTTTAAAAACAATTTTTAACCACAATGTATAAGTCGTATATTGATCTCTTATAATCTATGAAGTATAATTATACATTATACGAATGTTTGAAATCTGAATTTGAGGTCTCAGATTCGAATGTCGATGATAACTTGGATTTTGAATTTTGGCATTGGTACTTGACTTATTTTTGCAAATCCTATCACCTCTGTGATTCTTCGTTTCAGTTTATTTTCTCTTAGTCTGTTGGACCGTTGGGGCACCACACATGATTTGTCAACCGTCTTTCTCCATTCCTCTTTATCTTCCTCCTTGACTAGAATCTCTTTTACTTATAGGTCCGTCCATTATTTAATGTTGCCTGAGACATATGTCTCTCTTGGCTTGTTATTTAAAATGTTGTTACAGTTCACTGTAATAAGTCTTTTTATTACTACTAGTCGACCGGCGGCGTAGCATACGCCGCTATTTTGCAGAGCCAACCTTAGGCCACTGCAACCTATGCGACCGCAGTGTGCCCAGCACTTTTTTAGGACCCGAGGTAATTTTAGGTGTATACATTTTTAATTAAACCATTTTACAACTTAAAACAGATTTCCCGCTGCCTCCTGTCGATTTAACAGGAGGTCCTGGAAATCTCCTGAAATAGCATGATATACGAAAAAGTCCTGGAAATATCCGGAAATTATTAAAATCTTTTGAAAACTCATACCAATCTCCTGAAATATACAGACGAAACTTTTTTTTCACTCTTAAATTACCTAGGATAACTCCCTCCGTCCGAGTTGCAAAAATAAAAGAATGATCTTTCCATTGTGTCCAAACTCTTGAGCGAGCTCTGTTGCTTCGATAGTTAGTACAGAGTAGATTACTACCCCCCCCCCTTTGTTTTTTAACATGAGGTAGAAACAACAACAACAAAAAATAGTGATAATGCAACGGTCCTGCCCTGCTATATTGTGACTACGTGTTCTCCCCCCCCCTCTTGTTTTCTCGTGAATTTTCCGCAGAGTGATCTTTCATTTACTCCTTACTACTCGTTTAAACTGTTGTGGGAAGAAGACAATTATATATATATATATATAGATTGGTTGTTTTTAACTGTAATATATTTTCATTCTACAATTAGAGAGCTAGGTAGAGCCTTCCAATCAATTGCTAAACGTGTAAGTGTTAATATATTTATATGCTACATACATAATATATATATATATATATATATATATATATATATATATATATATATATATATATATATATATATATATATATATATATATATATATAAATAAATATATATATATTAGGAAGCTACTCGTCAGGGAACTCCTGTATGCTGATGATGCAGCTATTGTGGCTGATTCTGATATTCAGCTACAGTGCCTGGTTGACAAATTATCTGCTGCTTGCCAGAAGTTCGGCTTAAACATCAGTCAAAGCAAGACTAAGATACTTGTCCAAAACACAAACACTGCACCTCAAGTAAGCATTAATGGCCAACCACTATAAATTGTTAATCACTTTTGTTACTTCGGCTCCATCATATCCAACAACACTCTACTGGATAAAGACATAAACAACAGGATAGCCAAGGCAATGGCCACCATGTCACGGCTGCAGAAAAGAGTCTGGGACAACATATTGCTGACTAACAGTACTAAAGCCCTAGTCTACCGGACCTGTGTGTTGAGCACCTTGCTGTACGGAAGTGAAACATGGTCAACCTACTCATGGCAGGAAAAAAGCTAAATGTTTTCCACCTCCGATGCCTAAGGCGGATCTTTAAAATAAGGTGGCAAGATAAGATAACCAATGAGGAAGTGCTACAAAGAGCAGGGTGCCAGGACATCCGCTCTGTTATCAGCAGCAGACGCCTTGCCTGGCTTGGCCACGTTCGTAGAATGCCAGAAAGTCGACTTCCACAGGACATCCTGTATGGCGATCTAATAGAAGGCAGGAGAGCCGCTGGTCGCCCACCTTTACGTTATACGGATGTATGCAAACGCGACATGAAGCTCTTCAAAATCGGCACTGGCAACTGGGAAGAGGTGGCACTGGACAGATCCTCATGGAGAGAGAGCATAAAGGAAGGGTCAAAGATTGCAGATGAAATACACAACAGAAGCAGAAAGAAGGGTGAAAATGCAACGGCGCCTGGTGATTAGATATGCCCATTGCCCAACCTGCGATCGCAGCTGTGTATCAAGGATTGACCTCTTTAGTCACACAAGAAGTTGCAAAGGGAAAAGATCGTCTCTTGAGACGTAAAATGCCACAGAATATATATATATATATATATATATATATATATATATATATATATATATATATTATATATATATATATATATATATATATGTTGTAACTCCAGTGGCAGGCTGATAGGGTTAATGTGTGTTTGACCTACTGACACACAAGACTAAAGCGAATCACACAGGCCAACGACTGTTGAGCAAAAGGAACATTACTGCTTGTACACACAAATATGACCAGTGTTATGGTCATGTGATCGAAAGCCTTTACGGTCGAGAGACAATGTGTAAGAAAGGACAGTTGAGTCCACGACAGCAAGGCAGTAAAGACGGTGCGGTACATTGTTAATCCTCGAAGTAGACAAAGAGAGACTTGTAGTGATTAGTTAGGCAGTTCTGTTGTGTTAAAGCATTTGAAGTTAGTGAAGCCAATAGAGTTTTATTGGCCGTTGGTGTATTTGTCATTAAACCGCCACTTTGTTACTTGAACCTCTTGTTGTTAGGTTCTTGTGCTAGATATGCTGTGTTGTTGAGCAGTGTTTATGGCTCTAGGAGTGCTCTTGAACAACTTGCACTAAGATTTGTCTGTGGAACCTATAGGACAAGTCCAGTAAATGCGGCTGAAATAATGGCTAATATAGGTCCACTAAACCTTAGGAGGGAAAGGTCAGTACTGACCTGCTATGAGCGGTATAAAAGGCTGGATAAATACCTCCCAGCTAGAAAACTAGTGGATGGTTGGAGATGCAGAAGACGTATGCAGATGCAGTCTTTTATGCATCATACCACTAGACTATCTGATAAAGCTGGGATCTCCACCAACTGACAAAGCATTCAACGCTTTCATCCCCTTCCCCCTTGGTGTCGCCCAACGACCCCAGATATATACGCTTGAAATTAGTAGACCCTAATGCCACTAAGCAAAGCCGTTCATCTAACGATCTTCAAATCCTAGCTCAGGAGACCATTAATACCTTCAAGCCCAGTGCTATTTTTGCATACACTGATGGGTCGGCATCAATAGATTCTGGAAGAGCAGGCTATGGAGCCTACATCGACTTTCTTGGCTCTTACACAGTCAAAATCTTTGGATCATGTGGTAGTGTTTGCAGTTTTAATGCGGAGAACATGGCAGTCTGTGAAGCCTTAAAAGTCATTGACTCTCAACTCGGCGAGGGACATTTGAGGGCAACACAGATTGCTGTGGTCACTGACTCAAAATCTGTACTACAGGCTTCGCAAAGCCTCGGACCATGGTCCCCCAATATCAACACTGTCATCATGGCTTCACATAACATTTAACAACGCTATGGCACCCCTGTAATAATGCAGTGGGTACCGAGTCACATAGGTGTGACTGGCAACACAATTGCAGACTCTTTGGCCCACCAGGGAGGGCAAATTCCACCCACTGATCAGGCTGTAAGCTTTCATCAAGCCCTGGCTATAATACAAAAAACAGAAATGGAAAAAAGGTTTGAGTGCTGGGACAAGTCTCCAAAAGCCCGTGGAGTCTGGGAGCGCATGAGGCGCCCTGACCGCACTTCCCCGTGGTGGAGGCTGTTCAGACCTGAGCAAGCTATTATAGCACAGTGCAGGACAGGCCACTGTCCTGTTGGCTCATATTTCTCACGGCTATGGCCAAATTTTGATTCACGGTGCTCCCGCTGCGGGGAAGAAAAGGAAACCGTGCCTCATATTCTGTTTGACTGCCCCAGACTTGCTGATCTCCGTCTCGACCTGTATGGCAACATTTATGCACTACGCAAGACAGCAGGGTTTCTGTCCAGGGCTTTTGCAAGAGAGGATTTGAGCCTCTCAAGCCCTCACTCTAATGGAGTTTGATGATGATGTTGATGATGAGCAGTGTTCACTTTAGACTTGGTAGAGAAGATCGTAACAGTATATATATATATATATATATAGTAAAATAGAAGACCGAATATTTTGTATGCATATGTGATTCCCCACATCTTTCTCTAAGCCTAAACCAAATACACAACACATTCAAATTACCAATTCCTTTGTGTCCCCTGAATGAATAATGTTTAACGCTCAGGTTAAAAAAAATATGATTAGCCTTGCAGCACAATTGTATTGCATGTCTCAGTTTTCACACTGTCCGTCCACGGCAATAATTGTTGGCACAACCTTCAACAGTTAACAAGAAATAATAAATATAATAACATCTTCTCTCCCCTTTCTAGTTGCTTCCCCTATTTTTCTCGTCCTCTCTGCAAAATTGTCTGCTTTTAAAGGGGAGACAATCGCTCGTCAATTCAAGTTATCCTCTCTGCCCGCGTCAGCTGGAAATTCTAACAATAAACTTTTTATAAGACACATTTTGTAGAAGCAGACATCTCTTTAATCTTACTCTCAAACTGGAGTTGAAAAGAGAGTCAAGTGGAAGCTTTAATGAACTATCTTTGTCGAGTTTTTTGAAAGATATGTTTCTGTCACCATGAGCGCCCCCCTATAGAGAGAGACTCCCAAGTTTCCTTAGCTTTTACTCCAGGAAGAAAGGACTGTTAAAAATGTCGTCAGTGAAGAAGTTGGAGGTGTTTTAGAATTGGGAGACAGGACATGGACATCTTAAAAGTTACAATTTAAGCACGACATTGTAGGTTTTAAAATGTTAGGGGTTCATAAGCTAGACAGAAAAAAAAGGGAGTGTGGATCGGATGACAGAGAGAAGGGAGATAAGCGTAGCCTGTAGACAGTATGGAATTCTTTTGAGGATTAAATTCATATGTCGATATTTAATGGTGGAATTGTTTTATTAGTTTTAGTAGACTGGAAGTGTCTTATAGCAAGATAGGCCTATAAGATCTTGTAGCCGAAAGATAATAAATTGCCCAAACAAATAACTATATTGAAAACAGAACGCACTTTTAGTGGACCAATGGTTACGAGGTACTATTAGTAGTTAATAGCATAAAGTTTCGCTTTCAGACCTTGCGATCTGTAGTGCAGTAGATGTTTAGGTCATCTGTTTCTATGGCCAACAGTTAACGAGCAGGGTGTCATGTGGCCAGCACAACGACCAACCGCATTTGCTTTCCCCAATTTAAGTCAGGTACCCATTAGAGTTGGGGGGACTCAGTTACTCAAGGACGAAATACAAAATTCCAGCCTAACTAAGATTCGAACACATGACCTCATGTTGGTTCGGAAGCAGAGCGCTTAACCACTCAGCCTCCGCACCCGAACTAGTTGCTAGCATAGCTCTCGTAATCTTAACAGTACTCCTATAAATAGTTGTCCTATAAATAGCTTTTATTATTATCTTATTTTCTTATCTAATATATTACAGATTACAGACGTTACTTAAGAAAAAGAGGATAATGCCCATTCAATGCTCGAATGGAACTAGGGAAGAAGAAGGCATTTGTACGAAATTGTTCTGGTGTATGTCTTTGAGTATTTCATTAGGTTTTCTTTTTCTATTTGTAAGCTATGGTTTATTGTTATATGTATTTTAGGTACTTTATCCTATCTATCCTGAAGTGTCTCTAAGTTTTGTTATTTTACTAATGATGTTACACTAATCAAGTTGGAATATTCGTTGTATAGAAATCTGACTGCTCTATTTCGTATTTGGTCTAGTTTTGTTATGTTTTCTTGAGTTGGGGGATGCCAAACAGAGTTATTTTTGTGTATCATCCGATTAAACCTCAGCCTCGACGTTCAGAGTCTCACAAAAGCTGATGCTGAAAGAAGTAGTCAAGCCTTGAGAGAAAAATGCTACAGAAAACTGCTGGCTATCAGATACCAGGAAAGGAAGACAAATGAGTTTGTACTTTTACATGTCAACACTTTGGCTGGCAAAAAGCAGGTGCTCCTCAATAATGTGAAGAGACAAAACCGGAGCTGATGTGGACATAGTGTCACTAATCGTCTTCCAAGGTACAGTGGGGTGGGGGAGAAACAAGCTGGACAACGTACGTAAGAAGACTGGAGCGGTCTATTTCTTTGAGATCTGGTTCAGAACAGCTGCAGAACGAGAACAATGGAGGAATTTGGTTACGTGAACTGTAACAGCACCCGTTCGACAAAAGTCAAGAGACAGATGAATATAAGATGTGAAATAATTTCATTTGTATTTAGTATGACACGTCTCTGTTCATATTGTAATCATAGTACTATAGTTCCGTTGCATTTGGTAAATTGTATGTTTGTTGTCGTACAATTCTATGACCAACATATTTATGAACGGCATTAAGTTAGGTAGGACTAGCTAGTCCAGCAATTCAGTGTCTATGAAAGTTACAGGATGTACCAGAATGTATCTTTATCACAATATTTTTGTTCCAGGATGGGAATATATGTTTATGTATACGAGTATATCTGTATGAGAATGAATCTTGTAGCACCATCATTGAATAGGGCAGCACTTTGAGTTGTTGCGTGTGACATAAAACAACAAAAAGGTGGGGGGAGAGGGCTCGTTCAAAATCTATTGATTTTCAAAAATTACCGTGTTTACCAGACATTCAATACTTATCTTGATTATGACACGTGTGTTGGGAAATATAATAATTATAATAAGATTAGAAATCTAACTTGACAAAAGAAAAAAAATTTAAACCTTAACGAGGAGATAAAGAAGCGGTTATGATGTCAGAAGAAGGGGCATTGACATTCGCAAATCTACAAAACATTGTTTTGATAGCTTTAGCATTAGTGTTTTAATCAAGAGTTTCGATACCATTTCGTAGCATGCTAATTGCCTTCTCATAATATTCGTGGTGTTAGACACGTGATAATGACAGGAGTAAGCAACAACGGATGGTTTTCTTCGATACTAATACTTTGCTTTAAAAAAAAAAACTTAGCCGTCATTGAGATTTAAACGTAACTTTCTAAAGTCTTTATAAAGAAAACAACAACAACAACAACAATACAATATAAACAAATCCTTTTTTAAAAAAAACAACTTATTTAAAGGGGAAAATCTGCATCCTTAAAAGTATATATTAATAATATACAAGCTATTTCCCTTATTTGAAATCAAACAAAATTAGGCTCTTAATAAATGTTTCAGTTACAGTTACAGTTCGAGCGAACTACTTTTTTTTAATTGTGAAATGAACATATAGGTTGTGTCACAAACATTTTAGTGTGAAAAGAACATATTGGATACATTGCCAACTGTGGTTACCAAACATACAAAAAGATAAAGCAACATTTCTTATTCTATCCTAGCACAACTAAGTATAAGGGTTCTTTCTTCCCTTGTGCCTAAGAGCATGGAACGAGATGCCTGATTACCGCCAAAGACATAGTTTATACCTCTTATCAACATGCATGGCTAGATTAAAACGTGTACTACTCAAAGTATGTCATCGCTGACTCTTTATGAAACGAGCACATAGAATATATTACCAATCTTTTTATGAAATAAGCATATAAGATGAACGCCCAACTTTACTGTCGAAATTTAAATATCGTGATGTAGTTCGCAATTGTTATATTGAAGAGAGCATATAAAAATTAGGTTTGTTTTCTAAACAATATATCAAAATCAAATCATTTTTCCTTTTTTTGTTTAAGCATGGAAATCCGAAACCAGAGTTACATTTTTAGAAACATCTACTTGATGAGATGATAAGTAACAGTACGCCTGGACTCCAATGTCGTTTATTTCAGTATAAATATTCGCTTCAATCTTAAATTGAAGCCAAAGAACGCGTGGACTGTACGTTGACGTCAGATCGGGGATATCAATTGTTGCCTCGAGTGAGTCAAGAAACAAAAAGAAAATTTCATTACATTTGTAATTTAACCCCCCCAAAAAATGTGAAAATCTTGTCTAACAAACTTGTTTTTTTTTTAACTTTCACCATTCCTAGAATGATAAATATTATTTTAAAATGTAGAATAAACTATGACAGACTCCGATTACTATCTACTTGATAATAATTTGTAAACGAACCCAAATTACTAGTATTTTCTATAGATCATTTTTAAATAAACATGATTCGTGAGTTGATGAAGCCAGTTCGTGGTGGAATGAAAATGTTGTCCTATAAATAGCTTTTATTATTATCTTTTTTTCTTATCTAATATATTCCAGATTACAGACGTTACTTAAGAAAAAGAGGATAATGCCCATTCAATGCTCTAATAGAACTAGGGAAGAAGAAGGCATTTGTACGAAATTGTTCTGACGTATGTCTTTGAGAATTACATTAGGTTTTCTTTTTCTATTTGTAAGCTATGGTTTATTGTTATATGTATTTTAGGTACTTTATCCTATCTATCCTGAAGTGTCTCTAAGTTTTGTTATTTTACTAATGATGTTACACTAATCAAGTTGGAATATTCGTTGTATAGAAATCTGACTGCTCTATTTCGTATTTGGTCTAGTTTTGTTATGTTTTCTTGAGTTGGGGGATGCCAAACAGAGTTATTTTTGTGTATCATCCGATTAAACCTCAGCCTCGACGTTCAGAGTCTCACAAAAGCTGATGCTGAAAGAAGTAGTCAAGCCTTGAGAGAAAAATGCTACAGAAAACTGCTGGCTATCAGATACCAGGAAAGGAAGACAAATGAGTTTGTACTTTTACATGTCAACACTTTGGCTGGCAAAAAGCAGGTGCTCCTCAATAATGTGAAGAGACAAAACCGGAGCTGATGTGGACATAGTGTCACTAATCGTCTTCCAAGGTACAGTGGGGGGGGGAGAAACAAGCTGGACAACGTACGTAAGAAGACCGGACCGGTCTATCTCTTTGAGATCTGGCTCAGAACAGCTGCAGACCGAGAGCAATGGAGGAATTTGGTTACGTGAACTGTCACAGCACCCGTTCGACAAAAGTCAAGAGACAGATGAATATAAGATGTTGAAATAATTTCATTTGTATTTAGTATGACACGTCTCTGTTCATATTGTAATCATAGTACTATAGTTCCGTTGCATTTGGTAAATTGTATGTTTGTTATCTTACAATTCTATGACCAACATATTTATGAACGGCATTAAGTTAGGTAGGACTAGCTAGTCCAGCAATTCAATGTTTATGAAAGTTACAGGATGTACCAGATTGTATCTTTATCAGAATATATTTGTTCCAGGATGGGAATATATGTTTATGTATACGAGTATATCTGTATGAGAATGAATCTTGTAGCTCCATCATTGAATAGGGCAGCACTTTGAGTTGTTGGGTGTGACATAATACAACAAAAAGGTGGGGGGAGAGGGCTCGTTCAAAATATATTGATTTTCAAAAATTACCGTGTTTACCAGACATTCAATACTTATCTTGATTATGACACGTGTGTTGGGAAATATAATAATTATAATAAGATTAGAAATCTAATTTGACAAAAGAAAAAAAATTTAAACCTTAACGAGGAGATAAAGAAGCGGTTATGATGTCAGAAGAAGGGGAATTGACATTCGCAAATCTACAAAACATTGTTTTGATAGCTTTAGCATTAGTGTTTTAATCAAGAGTTTCGATACCATTTCGTAGCATGCTAATTGCCTTCTCATAATATTCGTGGTGTTAGACACGTGATAATGACAGGAGTAAGCAACAACGGATGGTTTTCTTCGATACTAATACTTTGCTTTAAAAAAAAAAACTTAGCCGTCATTGAGATTTAAACGTAACTTTCTAAAGTCTTTATAAAGAAAACAACAACAACAACAACAATACAATATAAACAAATCCTTTTTTAAAAAAAAACTACTTATTTAAAGGGGAAAATCTGCATCCTTAAAAGTATATATTAATAATATACAAGCTATTTCCCTTATTTGAAATCAAACAAAATTAGGCTCTTAATAAATGTTTCAGTTACAGTTACAGTTCGAGCGAACTACTTTTTTTAAATTGTGAAATGAACATATGGGTTGTGTCACAAACATTTTAGTGTGAAAAGAACATATTGGATACATTGCCAACTGTTGTTACCAAACATACAAAAAGATAAAGCAACATTTCTTATTCTATCCTAGCACAACTAAGTATAAGGGTTCTTTCTTCCCTTGTGCCTAAGAGCATGGAACGAGATGCCTGATTACCGCCAAAGACATAGTTTATACCTCTAATCAACATGCATGGCTAGATTAAAACGTGTACTACTCAAAGTATGTCATCGCTGACTCTTTATGAAACGAGCACATAGAATATATTACCAATCTTTTTATGAAATAAGCATATAAGATGAACTCCCAACTTTACTGTCGAAATTTAAATATCGTGATGTAGTTCGCAATTGTTATATTGAAGAGAGCATATAAAAATTAGGTTTGTTTTCTAAACAATATATCAAAATCAAATCATTTTTCCTTTTTTTTTTAAGCATGGAAATCCGAAACCAGAGTTACATTTTTAGAAACATCTACTTGATGAGATGATAAGTAACAGTACGCCTGGACTCCAATGTCGTTTATTTCAGTATAAATATTCGCTTCAATCTTAAATTGAAGCCAAAGAACGCGTGGACTGTACGTTGACGTCAGATCGGGGATATCAATTGTTGCCTCGAGTGAGTCAAGAAACAAAAAGAAAATTTCATTACATTTGTAATTTAACCCCCCCAAAAAATGTAAAAAATCTTGTCTAACAAACTTGTTTTTTTTTTAACTTTCACCATTCCTAGAATGATTAATATTATTTTGAAATGTAGAAAAAACTATGACAGACTCCGATTACTATTTGCTTGATAATAATTTGTAAACGAACCCAAATTACTAGTATTTTCTATAGATCATTTTTAAATAAACATGATTCGTGAGTTGATGAAGCCAGTTCGTGGTGGAATGAAAATGTTGTCCTATAAATAGCTTTTATTATTATCTTTTTTCTTATCTAATATATTCCAGATTACAGACGTTACTTAAGAAAAAGAGGATAATGCCCATTCAATGCTCTAATAGAACTAGGGAAGAAGAAGGCATTTGTACGAAATTGTTCTGACGTATGTCTTTGAGTATTTCATTAGGTTTTGTTTTTCTATTTGTAAGCTATGGTTTATTGTTATATGTATTTTAGGTACTTTATCCTATCTATCCTGAAGTGTCTCTAAGTTTAGTTATTTTACTAATGATGTTACACTAATCAAGTTGGAATATTCGTTGTATAGAAATCTGACTGCTCTATTTCGTATTTGGTCTAGTTTTGTTATGTTTTCTTGAGTTGGGGGATGCCAAACAGAGTTATTTTTGTGTATCATCCGATTAAACCTCAGCCTCGACGTTCAGAGTCTCACAAAAGCTGATGCTGAAAGAAGAAATCAAGCCTTTGAGAGAAGAATGCTACAGAAAACTGCTGGCTATCAGATACCAGGAAAGGAAGACAAATGAGTTTGTACTTTTACATGTCAACACTTTGGCTGGCAAAAAGCAGGTGCTCCTCGATAATGTGAAGAGACAAAACCGGAGCTGATGTGGACATAGTGTCATTAATCGTCTTCCAAGGTACAGTGGGGGGGGGGAGAAACAAGCTGGACACCGTACGTAAGAAGACTGGACCGGTCTATCTCTTTGAGATCTGGCTCAGAACAGCTGCAGACCGAGAACAATGGAGGAATTTGGTTACGTGAACTGTCACAGCACCCGTTCGACAAAAGTCAAGAGACAGATGAATATAAGATGTTGAAATAATTTCATTTGTATTTAGTATAACACGTCTCTGTTCATATTGTAATCATAGTACTATAGTTCCGTTGCATTTGGTAAATTGTATGTTTGTTATCTTACAATTCTATGACCAACATATTTATGAACGGCATTAATTTAGGTAGGACTAGCTAGTCCAGCAATTCAATGTTTATGAAAGTTACAGGATGTACCAGATTGTATCTTTATCAGAATATATTTGTTCCAGGATGGGAATATATGTTTATGTATACGAGTATATCTGTATGAGAATGAATCTTGTAGCTCCATCATTGAATAGGGCAGCACTTTGAGTTGTTGCGTGTGACATAATACAACAAAAAGGTGGGGGGAGAGGGCTCGTTCAAAATCTATTGATTTTCAAAAATTACCGTGTTTACCAGACATTCAATAATTATCTTGATTATGACACGTGTGTTGGGAAATATAATAATTATAATAAGATTAGAAATCTAACTTGACAAAAGAAAAAAAAATAAACCTTAACGAGGAGATAAAGAAGCGGTTATGATGTCAGAAGAAGGGGCATTGACAACTGACCTCGCAAACATCTTCGTAATCATGAGCACTTTTAGAAAGATATTCTCTTTTAGAAGTCGTAAAGCAGTTGGCAATTTGCATATTTGTCGTTTCAATCTGCCATATTCAGCCCAAGACTGCTTCTACCCTGCCATTTTACCCAGTAATCTCACAGGAGCCACAGAGGTTCCGCATAATGGGACACTATATATTTAGCCATATTTGTAATTATTGATGGATTACTTTCCCTTGTTAATATTAAACAAAATAATTAATTACCATTAATTACTTTTTTTTTAAATTGATTCATGTCTTATCTATACCAGTTAATAAATGTGAAGGTTTCAACTTGATCCGAAAATTGGTGTGGGAGAAATAACAAATCGAACCTTTTTACTAGACAGACAGACAGAAAGACAGAGTGAGTTGATATAAGATTTGTTCACATTTTATATGGCCCCAGCTCCAAAACTGAATGATTCAGAATAGACAAAACAATGAGCACAGAGTCTCTGCATATTTTCTAGAGAGATTTTTATTTGAAAAAACTAGTATATGGAATATATACATTACAATAAATAGCCTCAGGTGTAGCCTTGAAAGTTCAAGTTGTCGAGGGCAGCCCTAACCCAGTGGTGTAGTGAGAGGAAGCGTCCCAACATTAGTGGGGAGGGAGCTGCCACACCCAGAGATGCACAAAAAAGTACAATTATTGTTGGTAGAGGCGCCAAAAAAGCTTTTTTGCCCCGGGCGCACGTTTTGCTTGCTCACAACGCCTCTACGCTAATCATGGGAAGTTTGCTTCATATTCCTATACTGTAACCGCCACTGTTCCGTGCAGAGACGGCCACTCCAGCTGACGGAACACTGATTTCGGCCCCTTTGTGGAACGGCGTGGCGGACTTTTTGGACGTGGTTTGTCGGACCTCTCTAGACAGAGATCAGCAAGTCTGTGGCAGTGGAAGAAGAATAGGAGACACGGCTTCTTATTCCTTTCCACTGCTGGGGCACTGTGAGTGTCAGTGAGTGGAAGTTTGGCTTAAAACGTGTAAATTATTAACCAAGTGGCCACCCCTGCACTATGTTATTATAGTCTGTTCAGGAGAAATCCACCATGGTACAGGAAATTTTGTTACTGTTAATTAAGTGTGAAACATAGACTTAAATATTATACTAGACTGGTAATCGGAAATAAATTCTTATCCGCGAATGATCGATTCACAGACCTATATATATATGTATAGATTTTTAGGTACGTAAACTCTTTTTCAGGCTCTAAAGGCAATCAATATTTTCTGTCTTAGAAAAGTAATGATCTTTAGTTTTCAAAGTTTAGAAATCTTTTCTCGGATATTTACGCAAATATATGAAACAAAGCCATTTCCTGTTTTTTTTCCATAGAGATAATGTTTCAAAAATCCTAGATCGAAATAAATCATGTTGATTTAAATCATCTTATGTACATTTAAATAGATTGATTATCTAGATCTTTCTAGATTATGTAACTAAAAATTGCAAAATAATAATTACGAGACCAAGGTACTCCTTATTTTATGTTAAACAGGGGATGTTACTCCCAAACCCCGAGTGGTGCAACGTATATAAAACACACATCAACAGAAAGGTGTGTAACATTACGGTATTGTCTAATTAAAAAAAGAATGTTCGTCGGGATATCTTAATTCGCAGATATAAGGAACGAATTTATGTAAAAAATGCTTTTAAAACACAAATTTGAAGCTTAATTTTATTATATAATGAAATCAATGGACCTTCTTTTGTATTTTTGTGCGTCAAAGTAAAAAACTATCTGCGCAAATGTAGTTCTTAAAATTAGATCTAGATCTAAATCCTTTCGATTGATTTTTTCTCATGTCAGCATACTAAACATGGCCTAGATTTATAAGAAACTATACTTTCATAGAATCGGTCAACTCATTTTTTTAGGGTCTTTAGTTTGTTTTAGGGCTACAATACATACACTAAGGTCTAAGTTAGTACCCAAGGAACATTTCTGCCATGTCTTATCAAGATTGGTCAAACGGTTTTGATTTCTATTCGTCACATACACACATACCTACATACATACTTACATACGCCTCACATTCTACTTTATAAAGTAGATTACTAGATCTAAAAATTAAATTATATGTTACATAGGTTAGGGTTGAAAAAAACAACAACTTTACTTCTTTTAACTACTGTACAAAACACCTTGATCCAACTTTCTAAAAATTTACACTACATTTTTTGTAGTGTTAAAAAATCTCTATGTCCAGTCTAGAGTAGTATATATAAGTCGATGGTGTGAAACCTAAACGTTTATCAATGTTGGGTAATATAGTTCGGGAATTCTATGTTTCCTTTAACTAATTGTATTGGGGGTGTGGTATGCATGACATGAACTTATTATAAAAATAAATAAATAGTTTAAAGTTGCAGAAAGCAGTGATCAGGCGCGTTACTTTTGTACATCATATTACAACACAGTCTACCCAGATAATTGAGATTCAAACACATTTCTCTATGAAAGACACTGTGACCCCATTCTCGGTTCATCGATTCGACTTTTGGTCAAGAAAAATAAAAATAAATCGAATTTGTTGTTGTTGTTTTTGTTCAGACATTAAATTTACTTCTTTGATTTTTTTTTGTGTTTTTTTTTTTAAATCCAATTTTAAGCATTTGTAAAGAAAAATGAAGAAGCCAATAAAATTGTCAGGAAATCAAAGGGGCTTAACTTGCGCAGGATTTTGATTTCGTCAATGAAATGTGTAGAATTTTTGTTGTTGATTTCTTAGATAACTTAATTTCTTCTTATTTTTAAATAAGACAAAATAATTAGAATCTATCTATCTATCTATACATCTATCAAAGTGTATGTGTGTATGTATGTATGTATGTGTGTATGTGTGTGTATCCATCCTTCCTTCTATCTATCTATCTATCTATCTATCTATCTATCTATCTATCTATCTATCTATCTGTCTGTCTGTCTGTCTGTCTGTCTGTGTGTCTGTCTATCTGTAAATCTTAACACCAACAGCAAGGAAACCTTCTTATAATACAAAAACAGGGCTGCCTGATCTGGAAACTACTGAGAAGTTAATCACAGATATAGGATTACTGATCTGAACCAATGAATAAACCAATCAGTCTATCTATCTATCTATCTATCTATCTATCTATCTATCTATCTATCTATAAATAAATCATATCTCTTTAGTCTTTGCAAAATGCCAACACTACAATCCACTCCAGACCTGAAGTTTGACCTACATGTCTCACGCCTGGAGCAGTATCTGCTACAACTGAATCGAACTGCCAAGTTTCAGCTCACACACAACATTTTCACTTCACAAGAATGGAAAGCAAACACAAAAAAAAAAAACACAACAAAAAAAAACGCCTTGAGACTAAAGAATGACTTCTTGATCGAGTAATTATACTATTTCCATTAGTTTTTGATATTTAGTGTTTGTATTTTTTTAGTATCAACTGTCTTTACAAAAAAATAAATAATTAATTAATAAAATAAAAAAAAAAAACAACTTAAGATCCATTTTCCACAGCGAAATATTTTAACAACACATGAAAAAGAAATACATTTTACGCTTTACTAAAAAAAACAGTTCTGTACCCGGGCTCCTGGGTTCGAATCCTGCTGTAAACTGGGATTCTTAATTTAGGGATCTTTGGGCGCCTCTGAGTCCACCCAGCTCTAAATGGGTACCTGACATTAGTTGTGGAAAAGTAAAGGAGGTTGGTCGTTGTGTTGGCCACATGACACCCTGTATTCACTGTAGGCCACAGAAAAAGTTGACCTTTACATTTCTGCCCTATAGAGACAAGCTCTGAAATGTAAACTTTTAAAAAACAGTTATAAATTGAATACTTTATTTATAGGCCTTCTATATATTCAGCATTTGTCAAGAAAACAAAAATTAGAGAAATAAAATATTTTTAGTATGAATAGAATAATCTGCAATAAATATACCATTTCAACACAAAACTAAATAAATCAGTGGGGTATAGAAACTGATTGGCCATCGCAACTTCATAATCTAAAATCGTCTGAGAATTGTTCTACCTCGTAAGTAACACAGAGTTGTTGTCTTCAAAATATTTTTTATGGAAACAGTAAAAGCTCCTGGTTTGTTAGATGATTATTTCAAGAGTAGTGATCTATTAAATCAGCACTTCAGGTAAGTAAGCCGAAAGTTTTTCTTAGAGTCATGATTTCATTATAATATTTTATTCATACACTTGTACACCTACCTTAGTTCTATTTTGTTTGTTTTTTCTTTTTCCTTACATCTAGAAACTGACAATACTTTCTGCATTCCAAATACAACATTATTGCAAGATATTTAATCGACATTTTCCATTCCTGTGTTTTAATTATATTGTAAATTTTGTTTAATGTCAGAATAGCGTACTTGTATACAGAGAGAAAATTAGCCGTCAGTATCAATACATAACAAATGCACTCTTCACAGTGTTGCGCTTTCTATCTGTTTGAAATAATTATACTTACAGGTGATAAGAACTCTTCAGTCATCTTATAAGCATTTAGCAATCCAAGTTAATTATGTCCACTGCAACGATTCGAAGAGGGCCAAAGAAAAAGTTAGCCACTCAGCATAACAGGATTGGGCAAAGCGTTGATCTAAGACGCTGGAATGCAGTAACACATGTGATGACCAGTTTGCAGACAGAACGTTTGAACTTGAAGGGACAGAGAAGGGGGGGGGGGAAGGAAGAGAGAGAACTCTTGCGGTGTGAGCGCTAGAGTCAGGCGGTTGATAAAAGAGTGAGTTGGCCGCTGCTTGTCATCAGAGCGACATTCAGGGTAGATAAAAGAAAGGAGTTGGAACATAAGGAACGAAATGTAGTCATATCTATCGTTATATACGGAGTTCAATAAAGCAGAGGACCTACGCCAGTTTTAGTTAATTATAAATATAAAAACAGATACTATAAATACTAACTGTTAAGGATTTATCTTATCTTATAAAATACAGACGTTACTTAAAAAAATAATGATTACGTCCTATACGTCATGCATCTAGTCATGCATGTTAAACAATGACTTAAATTCTGCCAAGTTATTGGATTTCCTGGCTGGTTCGGGCAACCCATTCCATGCTCTAATAGCACTAGGAAAGAAGGAGTATTTGTACAAATTTGTCCTCGTACATGGAACGAGGAATGTGCCTTTACATTTCTTTTAGGTTTTCCCCTACATAGTGTGCAGCCTACAGAAATATAATGGCTGATCTTTGGCTGCACATTAGCAAGACCACTTAGATACCGTACCGTGGGAAAAAAATGGAGAAAAACATAATAAATAAGCTTATATTAATTGTAATTGTATTAATTTGTATTAATTGTATTAATTAGTTTAAATCAGTCATGTAGTTCCATGTATGTCCAACCTAGACTTGTGCGATAGAAATATTTTTACCAGTTGTTTTAGCGTTTAGTTTTCTCACTGCGCTCTGATCCACTCACTTGTCTGGACCAATTGGGAAAGGAGGAGGTAAAACAGGGGGGTATCTTTGTGAATGTTTACACGATCGTTTTTTAAATGCATACAAAAATGTTCACTCATGGCTCAAGATTCTTCAAGAGGACTATATCAACCTTTACCACCACATCTGTCAAGCACATTTAACGTTTTTAAAATGAATTCTTGTGTTGTCAGGCCAAAGAAATAATTGTGCCACATTTCAGTTTGATCCGAGACTGGGTGTGAGAGAAATAACGTGTACAAACTTTTTTACCAGACAGACATAGAGAGTGAGTTGATATAAGCTTTTTAAAAATGCAGTCGGATATTTGACTATTCAGATCACTTACGTCCGGATAAACGACACGTTCTGCTATATTGTGATTCAAACAGAATTCTTTGCATTGTGTACGATTTTTTTGGAGACAGTACAAGCCCGTCAAGGAAAAAAAATAGGCAAGCCCACTAAACTGCTAAGCAAGCCCACAAAAAAGAGGCTTGACAATCTTACAGAAGAGAAGAAAAAGAAGAACAGAAGCCCCCCCCCCTCCCCTTAAATAAAAACAAATGAATAAATCTTTCTCCTAAGGTATCCTATAAAGAATAAAAGAAATATATATTCTACCCAGAACTATTGAGTAACAACATGAGCGTTTCTAAAACTTTCTATCAAACATCTTTTTGTATGTCCAACGCTGATAGGTTTCAGTTTGAGAAAAACGATAAAAAAACAAGGAAACAATTTTTAAAAAAAAAATTTATACATATTTAAAGAAAGTTAGCGACTTTTTTTTTCTCAAGTTTTAAGTCTAAAAACAAACATTGAAATATTTCTTGCCGAGGCAGAGATCTAGAAAATCTGGAAAGATAAGTCTATAAACTTAATATAAATTGATGGGTTCTCAAACTTAAACTACTTAAACTTAAACTTTGAAATTTGTAACATTTATTTTTTTTTATTTTTTTTTTGCGAAAGTCATACGAAATCTAAAAGCTGTAGATATGTCTTTTTTTTTCAAACACTAAGTTAGCCAATGTTTGATGTTGACAGAGAGAACATTCAACTTATATATTTTTTAATGGACACAGATTGAATTTTACAGCAATAAAATGTGTCACTATCTAGTAATTAAGATTCGTTACAATTAAACAACTTTCTAGATCTTTGACGATAATTTCTTTGAAAATCTGCTCTTAATTGGTTTATAGATCATGAGTTTTTGAGGATTAGTTCTTTGACAATCTATAATAGTTCTTTTATAATCTATTCTGTTACGATTGGTTCTTTCCTTACCGGTTTTTTTTATACATATTTTAAAATCTTTTTTTTAAGAAGTATTCTTTTATGGATCAGTTCTGTGAAGATTAGTTCTTAATTTTCCTAACATCTTTGTATGAGGCTCCACCACATCGGTCAGGATGGACGTATTCTTTCTCGCAGAGGCGAACTCATTATCAGTTCAAAGAATCCAACACAGCCTCTTAATTTTAAGATTCTATTTGTTTGAGAACCTTTGTTCAAATCCAACTTGTTGACGCATCGAATTCATTGTGTTTCTTCAAGTCCGTTCTAGGAGTTTAGGATAAGCCACGCACTTAGCGAGCTCACATCGAGGCTGGGATGAATACACAAATATGTTATGAACTCATACATAAACATGCAGATACACGCAATCACGTCAGGTCAGCAAAGAAGCACACAAACAATCGGATTAAGGTTGCCTCCGTGTTAGAGTTTGAGATTAAAGTAGTCTGTCTTTATAAAAAAATGACGTAGCGTAAGGTTAATGAACGACCTAATCTTGTTGACCAGAATCCTGTTCCAAATTTTACATTAGAAAAAAAACGAAAAACCTTCCCGAATTGAACTCCAATATATTTTAAAATAATATTTGATAAGCATGGTCTCAACCTGACGCAAAGATGTGTATCTCCATGGTTTATACCCTTACACGCTCTACCATAGGGAAAGGCCGCTTCCTTTGACAAAACCATCAATTAGATAATTCAATAACGTGTAGGCCAGGCTCACACTGAACTCTATCTTCTGAACAACGATTTCATTGTATAAATATGAATGTTATGGTTGGCCTCCTTCAGTCGAAGAACGACTATTGTTCATCTCGAACACTTTTTCGTGTGACTGTGGAGCCCTTTTTTGGAGAGACACTCCCGTCCAAATATATCGCGGGTTTAGGTGGCTTTTGCTTTGGTGGTAGAGGAGCCAGCCAGTTTTCGTATGCGACTGTTTTCTTCCAGAACTGAGGCCCATTTTTTTCAATGTCCGTAGCTTTCTTGGTCACCGTCTCTGTCCAACTAGTGCGGTCTAGGGCTATTACTTCCCAATGGTCGGTATTGATGTTCACTGATTTAAGGTCCCGTTTTATTACATCCACGTAACGGAGGTAAGGGCAATCGGTTTTTCTTGAGCCAGTCGCGAGTTCCCCGTAGAGAATGACTTTTGGGATGCGATTGTCCTCCATCCGGCGAACAAGTCAGTGCAGGCGGCGTCGGCTGAGGACTGAAACAATGCAATAATAATAACATTAGTATATCTCCGTTCCCTATGGTATCATGTCGTTAGTCGACCTAACAACACAATTACATCGGCAACATTATCGACAGACACACATCTCTTCTTTTTGTGTGAACGGAGCGAAACAATTTCGAGGTTATAGACAGCACCGTGTCAGGGCCGGTTATGGTCCGCTTGTCGTAGATCTGGAATCAATGGCATATGGCGTTAAGTCAAGCGAGCATATAGAAAAATCTTCCAATTTTTTAGAAGTAAAAAACAAATATTGTGGAGATGACTTCACGTACTGTGTCATTTACTATTCACATTCCATCAAAATAGACAACAAACTAATAGAAAAAATGTCCATAAATCTCCATAAAGTGTACTGGATGGTCACAATCAGATGAAAGAATTTGTCAATAATGTTTATCTGTAAGCTGGCGACCAGCTTCTCCATCAAGAACTATCTTTCTTCTCTGAAGATAATGACTGTTCAGATCAGATCTTCAATACATCTAAACTGACATACATCTGAATTGCATTGCAAATTTGTGTATCTATCTAAATCGAGGGTAGATGTATCATCAGATGACATGACATGCTTTCTCGTGGACAAAAGTGCAAAGGAAAAAAAAGTTTGTTTTTCTAGTTTGCAGAGATTCAATTAAGACAATTTTAAGCGATAAAATCTCTACATGATATTTTTTTTTTTAAAGTTAACGCTGCATCAAAATTTTGACATGTGGAAATATGAAAACGTTTTATTTTAATGTGTTTTTATGTTTAAATGTCCATAATGCTTAATTCTACTCCAGAACAGAGCAAGTAATGGGTCACTGAGCTTGACCCATGACCCATATGACCCATCAAGTTCTCGACCCATACCCATCATGACCCATGACCCATTGAAACAAATTTTAGCGAAATAAAATATATCAAATTAAATCAAACATGGGACATATTAAAATTGTTTAAAAGTAAAAATATGCTTCAACAAACTACGAAATTTAAAGCACAAAAAGTAAAATGTAAAAAGATGTCAGTTTTTTATTGAACAAAATTTCATCTTATTGGGAAACAGTTTTCCTCTGTAACCATGCAAAATGACAGACAAAGCTTCAACTGTTTCAGGATGCATGCAGTTACGTTGTGCTGTAATTATGTGCCGTGCATTAAATGAACTAAAATGTCTTTCACATTCCGCTGACGAAGCTGGTATGACAAATATCCTACGTGCGTGCGATGTCTGACAAAAGTGGAAATCGTTGGACCCTTTCTGCCCACCACTTCAATGGATTAAATTCACCAGGCATTTTTTCTTCTGGGACTGGTTCTTGGTTGTATTTCGCCATCTCTTGCTCAACCCTTTCCACCGATGTCAGACTGGAGGCAATGACTTTAGTTCTTTCATTAGAAACTCTAATGGAAAGACAAAATCAGAGTAATAAACAGAAATCCTAAATATTGAATAATGACGCAAACATATAATTACATATTTGTTTCAATTATACTATTTGTATGATGCGAAAGTGTAGGCACTATTACATAACATATATACATGGACTGGACATAGTGCAAAAAGTCATAAAGCTGCAACATATATAAAGGTTAGGGTTAAGTAAGTACTTACCCACTCTGAAACCATTCAAAAGGATTGATTTTTGTCCTTTTTGCTAGAGTTGAAGGTTCATCAGTAGAATTTGTTGTTGTCCTGTTCTGCTTTTCTTTCTGTTTCCTTGTAATCCCCGGCTAAGGAAATTACAACTTCCTTGATTTGTTTCTGGAACGTTTCTCGATCATTATGATTTTTAACAAAATGAAGATCCCGTAAAGTTATGTCTAAGTACGTAGCAACAAAATGTAGCATATTCGTACTTCCCCAGTACTTACTTTTCAGTGCAGAAAGAAATTCTCTCTTAAGAAGTGCAATATTTTCTGTATCAGAGGATTGTGGCTGCCAAGCTTCATGCATTGTAGAATAAATTGGCAACACGTTGTTGAGAGTGGAAAGATTTGCGTATTCTAACAGGTTGAACAAAGTTGGAAACACGCCCAAGAATTCTTCAACCTGTCTTAGAAATCGATATTAATTCGGGCTATCAGGTGTTCCTTTTTTCTTTCCTTGAGATTATTATGAAGTGCTGAATGACTTTTAGATATGGAGGTAAACATCCCACTTAGGCTTCGCCAAGGCCTAGTTTCACCCCCATGTTTTAATGTTGATGGAAGAAGCGACTGTATTCCACTTGCCTGTCGAACATATTTCACAAGTTCATGGCAAAAAGTATCAAGTTGGCGGAAGTCGGCTTCAGATGATAAAACTCGTTTCCATGCTGTGTCAATGGCAGTATTAAAACGGTGACAAGTGCAATCCAGATGAGTTTTTGATACTGTGGCAGCAACAATGTTTGATCCTCTATCAGTTGTGCATGGAGTGTCGGTCAAACTCAGACCCAACTCATTCAGGTTTTCGTCAGTGAATTTACGGATATTGTCAGCCGTGTGCCGCTCAGAAATGCTGACACTTGTACATGGCATGCTTGAGTTCCCAGTCAAATTATAGAAACTAGAACACGAGAAATGACGTAGATCTCAAGATTTTTGGTAACATTTGATTGGCTAAAAGGTAGTCAACTACATAGAGGTTTATTTTGATTGGTCTCAAGACGGCCATCTTGGAAACCGGAGGGTAACTTTAGACCACAATGCACAGCGTGTGTATCAACATCCCTGTAAACTTTAAATCCCATTTTTCTCAAAATAAATTTTTCATGACACACACAATCTTGTTTTTTATTTTTCTAGAAATCTAGTTGTCCAATTGTTTTGTTATTGCATATATGTGTTCAAATATATATATACTACATAGTAACAGAGCGAAATTTTAAAATTAAGTCAAGAAATGGAGATATTAGCAGATTATGAACAAATTTAACTTTAATTTTCTTTACAAATGTATGGAAGGGCACGTATTGTTTTTGTCGCAAATAAAAAAAAAATCGCGCAACGACGGGTTTTTTTCAGAGTCAGGCGGAAACTAAGGATGGGTCGTGGGTCAGGGAGCATTGACCCATGACCCATTTGACCCATCCAATTTTGCGACCCATTTGACCCATTGACCCATTACTTGCTCTGCTCCAGAAGTACAAATGTATGTGTTTTAGTCTGTAGTACAATGCAAATATATATCGAAACATTCCACTCGTAAATGCAATGATTGTGAAAAAAAAAATTTACATTCATTAAGTGAAATTATATATATATCTCGGGTTAGTACTTAATTATCTTATCTTATAAATTATAGACGTTACATCAAATAATAACAAAAATAATAATAATCTTTATTGTCCGTAAGGAAATTTGTGTTACAATTTGTGCATTACACCCAACAAAACATTATAACTATAAAAAAACAAAATGTACGTTCACACAAGACTCACTCATAATTTACATGTGAGAATGTTTATATCAGATTGTTTCTATTTAATGATCGGATTGCCAAGGGAAAAAAATCCTGACCCAAAGTGTGATTCTTTATTTCTAGAATCTTTTTAGCTTTCCTATGGATGTTTGTCTCAAACAGCTGACCAAATGTGTGTTTTTTTTCAATAGTCTCTCTCCAGGTATAGAAACAATATCATTGTCCTTCTTTTCCCTACGAAAATCTATTATCGTTTCTTTGGGTTTTTTTTACATTGAATAGTAAGAAGTTATCTTTACAGTATTTTTCAATGTCTTCTATTTCTCTGAAATACTTATTTACGTCTGAGTTCTCTGAGAGCAGGGCAAGAAGAGCCGCATCATCAGCGAATTTTGTGAAGGAGCAAAAAGAACTATTGAATTTAAAATCATTGGTGTACAAAATGAACCACAATGGCGATGTCACAACCCCCCTTGGGGCGCCTCTGTGTTAACAATGCGTGCATTTGATATTACATTGTTTACTCTAACCCTCTGAGGTCTCTGGGTAAAAAATTGATTAGCCCATAGTATTATGTATGGACTAATCTTTAACGCTTTCATTTTTTCAATAAGTAAATGAAGTATGGTATTTAAAGTAGATGAGAAATCAATAAAGAACAATCTTGCATAAGTGTTCGGTAAGTCCAGATGTTTGTAGAGACACAATTTAAAATATTTAGGATGGCATCGTCTACACCTTTACCCTTTTGGTCAAACTTACTACAAAGATCATTCAGAAGAAAGATTTTAAAAAATGTTTCTAAAATTTACACACAATGGAAGTAAGTGAAACAGGTCTAAAGACATAAGATAATTGGTCCTACGTAAATCCCTGTATTGATCTAGTAGAGAATTTTAACCAGAGACTGAAATTCTTGGATATCCTGGCTGATTCAAGCAACTCTTTCAATACTCTATTAGAACAATTGTAAAAGAAACAGTCTATGTGTTATTCTGTCGTGGAGGGATAAGAATTGTTCCTTTATTTTGTGCCTATTCTATGAGGTTTTATTTCGGTTTCTATATAGTTTTCTATCCTGAAGGGTCTAAAATATCCGATACTTTTATAAATGCTTTTAGTCTAGTCAAATTGCAATAAAAAACTACATTCATTGTATAAATTATATATAACAGAAATATGCAAGTCTAGCAATACAATTTGAAAAATGTATGAAAGGTAACTAACCATATTATTGTTTTGACAAAACTATTATATGCGATTATTTCCCTTTACATAGTTAGCCTTTCAATGTCGTGGAAGGACTGTTGGTAATTTCTACAACAATCTCAACATCACAACATTACTAAAGGAATAATTTTTCACGATTACTAAGTGTAAATCTAAAAATCTCTATATATAACCGAAAACACCACTCACTAACTGATTCATTGATCACGAGATCTCTTAAACTGTCGTACGTATCCGCATCAATTTCGTACACAGGTTTAGTATTTTTAAAGCATTTTTTTAATACTTTTTTTCTACGTCTGTTTATTTTTACTATAGTTTACGTCATTTCCACTTCCTTTTAAAAATAGACTCAAAAACACGGCATACATTGTTTTACCTAGATCTAATGCAAATTTAAAAAAAACTTTTTTTTTCGTCAATAACTTTTTCACGCGTTTGGGTGTATCAAAGTAAAGTGTTCATTTGTAATTTTTGCAGAAAAGTTTGGTTTTACTTCTTAGTAATTGCTTACTAAGATATTGTTAAGCTAGCTTCACATAGATATATATATAACTGAGGAAATTCATTTCACTTTTTATCGGCCCCCGAAAGGGGAATAGACGCTAGTAGTTTTGTGTGATTTGTCTGTCCTTCCCGTTTAGATTTTATAAATTAAAAAAGATATTGAAAATTCCGAGATTATGATATTCTAGATCTTTCAAAGTTCTGATACAACGGCTACTTTTTTTTCTAAAAGCGACAAATTTAATTTTTAAAATCCACTATGCAAGCTGTTTTTTCATAAAAATTTACCATTTTTACGACTATTCACGATTAATAGTAACAAACAACGGATGCTTTATAGTTAGGGAGGAGGCTAGTTAATATATATTTAACAAATTAATGCAAACATTTTACAAATGTATTGCTAAGTTAAGTAAGTTCTGTCATACTGACTACTACATTTACAAAAAAAATGTTTACTTTTTTTTAAAGATAAAAAATCTATTTAATATGCATATAAGTAGAATAAAACAACAATTAATAAGTAGTTATTCATATTATTGCGTTCTAGAAATAGTCATATCATACTTAACTAGAGGATTTTTTTTTCCTTGTGGCTTAAATGAGAGATTGTCCTCTTATAAAACAATTAGATCAATTAGATAATCATTAAATGACATCAGTTTGGCCAGGTTCATATATAACTTCACCTTCACTTTCACCTATCCCTTGGTCTGCTGGATTGTTGGGGCGCCACACAAGATATGTCAACCTTTTTTCTCCATTCTTCTCTGTCATTGGCCTTTGATAGAGTTTCATTTTGATATTCTTTTTTTTTAAATATTGAAACCTGCCTATTTATCTGCCTGGGTGGACCACTTCGGAGAACGATTTAAAGTTTGTGTTTCCACACAGACTGTCTTTGTAACCTTGTTTGTTTTTAATATTTTTAATAACAAAATGGCCTCAGAGTTTGTATTCGGTTTATTTCGATAGATCTAGAGTCTTTTTATCTTTTCGAGAGAGAAATGGAGAGAGCAAGGAATGGTACTTTGCACCACTGACGAAAAAACAACACAACAAAACAACTACTATGTACATCCAAATAACCTTTAGAACTTATATTCTAGATCCATGTGTCATTTCATGACATTCAAAGAAGGCAAGGAAACGATGACAATGAATACAAACAAAGTGATATTTGTGTATATGTAGAGAGAACAAACTACAAAGAGAAATAGAGAAGGGGGAAACGATGACAATGAATACAAACAAAGTGATATTTGTGTATATGTAGAGAACAAACTACAAAGAGAAATAGAGAAGGGGGAACGGCAATGTGTACGAAGGACTCACTTTTATCATTTGTGGGGGGGGGGGGGGGATAAGGGCTACTAAAATCAACGGGCCAAAAATATGAGAGCCTGTATGTGTCGGGGGCGCATTATGAAGCGAGTCTTTCCAAATCAAGTCTAAATGGGAGAAATTACGACGCGCAGGTATAAAAAAACAAACAAAAAACAAAATGGGGTTTCCATGGAGCGAAAGAGACATAGAGAAAGAAAATAGAACAGGCCGTCAAATTTAAATGTAACAAATTCACAAATTCTCGGGCTAATAAAATATGTTAGGCCTGATCGTTAAAATGTGAGCCTTTTATTTTTTTTAGAAAAATTAAAACAAAAAAAATAATAGTAGAAATAAAAAGGGGGGGGGTGTTCCAGTCATGAATAACAATAAAGGCCTAGTAATGATAAATGGAAGATGGCCATATGTTTCTGTGGCCCACGGTCTTGAGTTTTAATAAAGTGATTGTCTTTATATATATATATTCAGTTTTTTTTTTTGTTTAATATGTTTTATTTTAAAACATTTGATTAACGAGTGTGTCATTGTATTGGCATGACATTAGTTCTGAAAAGCACATACTGTTATTAGTAGACTTCAAATTTGGTTAATAATATAGTATTGATTGTTTTATTAAAAGTGGGATTTCTTAATTTTCTTTATGCCTATTGTTCAAACATGATACCTCAAATATTTCTCGTAAAAGTAAGTCACTAAGGGAGGCAATCCAATACATACTAATTGTTAAAGTTTTTCTGTGATATTTTTTCTATGTGTGTGCATCGTTTCAAGGTAATAAATATTTTAAATCGTCATTCTGACAGGTTTAGAAATTAATCTATATTGATAAAACGTTGGTGTCTATCAAATCTTGTTTATCTGTTATACTCTATCTTCACGTATGTTTTATTACGTTGTGTGCATGCTATATGGGACAAGTTGGCTTAGGTCAGTGTTTCTAAGACTATGGAAAGCGTACCCCCCCCCCATGGGTCCATGAAACGAATATCAGGGGTCTGCAGAAAGACGAAAATTTTATACAATTGCAAACAAAGGCTCTTAAATCTAGTTTTTCCGATCAGAAGATTTTAATAATAATTAACTCACCACTCACATCTGTTTAATGCCTACTACGTACTTGTATGATGAACTTATCCAAATATTTTAAAAACACTTGGATATTCCCTTCTGCGTTGAACCCTTTTGTGTGTACCCGAACATAGATCACAACCACAGATGAATCCTTACTAATACAGAAGCAGCTTATTGTATCCACAAACAATCTTTTAAAGAGGATACTATAAATTCTCTTTATCAAATTTATAAAATCACTAAATTTAGAAAGCCTTCAGGACAGAAGACTCAAAAGTAAAGTAGCAATTATACATAAAACACTGAACCATAATCTTCCAATACAAAAACAAAATTTAATAAAAATACTCTGAAAGACACAAAAATAAAGGCACATTCCTCGTCCCATATGCTACGACAAATTTGTACAAATACTCCTTCTTCCCTAGTGCTATTAGAGCATGGAATGGGTTGCCTGAGCTAGCCAGAAAAACCAGTGACTTGGCAGAATTTAAGTCATTGGTTAATATTCATGACTAAATGCATGACGCGTAGGACGTAATCATCTTCTTTTTTGAAGTAACGTCTGTATTATATAAGATAAGAAGATTCCAACTTTACATCTTTGGGTCACTGTACAGAGATTGTTGACTACTTTCCCGTCTTCTTATTTGGTGCTATGTGCATTCAGTGCCGTCATGAGCCTTATCCATGACTTATGCGACCTATGCGACCGCAGTGAGCCCCGCACTTTCAAAGGCCCCGCGCTAATTCTAGGTGTAAAGTATTAAATTAAACCATTTTATAACTTAAAACAGATTTCCGCGGCCTCCTGATTTACTCTCTACGGCAGTGCTGAACAACTCAAGAAAACAGCACACTTTTTATCCTTGGCACAGTCTGCAAAAGAGCTCAGCAGCAAAAAGCTGGCTAGAAGAAGAAGAAGTATATACTGTATAACTTTGCTACACGCAAGGCTCGTCAAGTAATTCTGTACGTAGAAAAAATGAATAAAATGCGAAGACGAATTGATTTTCTAATACAAACTCTTAATTTTCACTCATTATCCGTATCCCTACCCAAACTGGGCCCGCGCAATCGGTTTCGCTAGGCCCCACAATGGTTAGGTCTTGACCTCATCAAAAATAAAAGAAACTTCCAGAAATGTGTGCTCTTTGAGATTTGCGGTTGCTCCTTAGAAATATTTAGCAGGATATAAATACACTATAAAATTAATTTTTACAATTTATTTTAAATTAATGATTATAAAGTCTCAATCGACAACCCTTTAACCAGAGTTTTTTTAATAACATTTATCATTTACTATGCAATTATGTTGCGTTTTCACTCAGGGGTCATTGGGCTACATTAGTCAATATAAAGGGCTCACGTGGTCAAGAACGTTTGAGAACCACTGGACTAGGCGATTAGGGGAACAGGTCAGAAAGTTGTGAACACAAGGCTTACCAGCCTATACCACCATGACAAGTGAGCGCGTGTGATTAAGTATGTCCCAGCACGTGCTACTTGTCGGCGCGACTCACCTTAGCGCGCCATCTGGCGACGACTGCACGACCCTTTTCTCCCTGCGTTCTCCCAAGTTTCCAAACGAGTATTTGATGGTCTAAATATGTAAGTGTGTTTGTATGTGGCAATGTTAATGTATGTGTGTGATTGTGAGAGGGGGCGTTGGTGGGGGGTGGAGAAGAGAGGGGTGGGGGGACAATGTTTTATTTGGCTGGAGTGTGTTGCTAGAACTAAAGACATAACTGGATACGGAAACATCTGTAAAATCATTACTTTTTCAAAGTTTTCATTTCTATGGTGAGTATTTCAGTATTAGGCCTCGCAGTACAGTGAAGTCCTGATAATCCAAACTTATTGACCCCGGATCGATTTCGGATTAACTAATGTTTCAGATTAAGCAAAATTATCATCTACTTATATAATACAGACGTTGCTTCAAAAAAAAGATGATTACGTCCTACGTCCTATTTAGTCATGCATATTAACCAATGACCTAAATTCTGCCAAGTCACTGGTTTTCCTAACGGCTCAGGCAACCCATTCCATGTTCTAATAGCACTAGGGAAGGAGCATTTGTACAAATTTGTAAGAAGTGGCAAGAGACCAAAACGTTTCTGATACAAACATAATAAAAAAAGTTCTCTATATTAGTAATATTACTGTATCAAATGTTCAAATGCCAGTATGGTACTATAGCAACCAAGCAATTTATCCATTATCACTGAATAATATGACCAAGCATTCCACGAATTTCCAAGCAGTTACACGTATAATATATTTAAATAGAATTCTAGTTGACCGACTTAAGGTATAATTTATAATAGTGTTTCCCAAACTGTTTCCTTAACGGAACGCTTATCACATTGTGAGTATTTAGCGGGAAACCTTCTCATATGTTTTTTACAGAAATGTATTCACCTGTAGGCCTCCTAGTTTATTATACCAGTAGATCGTTGAACATCTATTTAGGACTCGTACCTCTTGAAACACAATTTGGGAAACTCTGGTATATATGATGTACAGAACTGATAGGATCACTTCTGTGCCGTGTATTGCGAAAGGCTCAAAGTATGGTCTAGTACAGTATAACTATGAGAATTAATGTACTGTAAATTTGGGATCAGTTCTGTACAGTGTATTGCGAAAGGCTAAAGGTATGGTTTAGTACAGTATAACTATGAGAATTAATGTACTGTACATTTAGGATCAGTTCTGTACCGTGTATTGCGAAAGGCTAAAGTTATGGTCTAGTACAGTATAACTATGAGAATTAATGTACTGTACATTTATGATCAGTTCTGTACCGTGTATTGCGAAAGGCTAAATGTATGATGGTCTACTACAGTATAACTATGAGAATTAATGTACTGTAAATTTAGGATCACCTCTGTACCGTGTATTGCGAAAGGCTGAATGTATGGTCTAGTACAGTAAAACTATAAGAATAATTGTACTGTAAATTTAGGATCAGCTCTGTACCGTGTATTGCGAAAGGCTAAAGGTATGGTCTAGTACAGTAAAACTATGAGAATTAATGTACTGTAAATTTAGGATCAGTTCTGTACCGTGTATTGCGAAAGGCTAAAGTTATGGTCTAGTACAGTATAACTATGAGAATTAATGTACTGTAAATTTAGGATCAGCTCTGTACCGTGTATTGCGAAAGGCTGAATGTATGGTCTAGTACAGTAAAACTATAAGAATTAATGTACTGTAAATTTAGGATCAGCTCTGTACCGTGTATTGCGAAAGGCTAAAGGTATGGTCTAGTACAGTAAAACTATGAGAATTAATGTACTGTAAATTTAGGATCAGCTCTGTACCGTGTATTGCGAAAGGCTAAAGGTATGGTCTAGTACAGTATAACTATGAGAATTAATGTACTGTAAATTTAGGATCAAATCTGTACCGTGTATTGCGAAAGGCTAAAGGTATGGTCTAGTACAGTATAACTATGAGAATTAATGTACTGTAAATTTAGGATCAGCTCTGTACCGTGTATCGCTTAAAGGCTAAAGGTATGGTCTAGTACAGTATAACTATGAGAATTAATGTACTGTAAATTTAGGATCAGTTCTGTACCGTGTATTGCGAAAGGCTAAAGGTATGGTCTAGTACAGTATAACTATGAGAATTAATGTACTGTAAATTTAGGATCAGCTCTGTACCGTGTATTGCGAAAGGCTAAAGTTATGGTCTACTACAGTAAAATTATGAGAATTAATGTACTGTAAATTTAGGATCAGCTCTGTACCGTGTATTGCGAAAGGCTAAAGTTATGGTCTACTACAGTAAAATTATGAGAATTAATGTACTGTAAATTTAGGATCAGCTCTGTACCGTGTATTGCGAAAGACTAAAGGTATGGTCTAGTACAGTATAACTATGAGAATTAATGTACTGTACATTTAGGATCAGTTCTGTACCGTGTATTGCGAAAGGCTAAAGTTATGGTCTAGTACAGTATAACTATGAGAATTAATGTACTGTACATTTATGATCAGTTCTGTACCGTGTATTGCGAAAGGCTAAATGTATGATGGTCTACTACAGTATAACTATGAGAATTAATGTACTGTAAATTTAGGATCACCTCTGTACCGTGTATTGCGAAAGGCTGAATGTATGGTCTAGTACAGTAAAACTATAAGAATAATTGTACTGTAAATTTAGGATCAGCTCTGTACCGTGTATTGCGAAAGGCTAAAGGTATGGTCTAGTACAGTAAAACTATGAGAATTAATGTACTGTAAATTTAGGATCAGTTCTGTACCGTGTATTGCGAAAGGCTAAAGTTATGGTCTAGTACAGTATAACTATGAGAATTAATGTACTGTAAATTTAGGATCAGCTCTGTACCGTGTATTGCGAAAGGCTGAATGTATGGTCTAGTACAGTAAAACTATAAGAATTAATGTACTGTAAATTTAGGATCAGCTCTGTACCGTGTATTGCGAAAGGCTAAAGGTATGGTCTAGTACAGTAAAACTATGAGAATTAATGTACTGTAAATTTAGGATCAGCTCTGTACCGTGTATTGCGAAAGGCTAAAGGTATGGTCTAGTACAGTATAACTATGAGAATTAATGTACTGTAAATTTAGGATCAGTTCTGTACCGTGTATTGCGAAAGGCTAAAGGTATGGTCTAGTACAGTATAACTATGAGAATTAATGTACTGTAAATTTAGGATCAGCTCTGTACCGTGTATTGCTTAAAGGCTAAAGGTATGGTCTAGTACAGTATAACTATGAGAATTAATGTACTGTAAATTTAGGATCAGTTCTGTACCGTGTATTGCGAAAGGCTAAAGGTATGGTCTAGTACAGTATAACTATGAGAATTAATGTACTGTAAATTTAGGATCAGCTCTGTACCGTGTATTGCGAAAGGCTAAAGTTATGGTCTACTACAGTAAAATTATGAGAATTAATGTACTGTAAATTTAGGATCAGCTCTGTACCGTGTATTGCGAAAGGCTAAAGTTATGGTCTACTACAGTAAAATTATGAGAATTAATGTACTGTAAATTTAGGATCAGCTCTGTACCGTGTATTGCGAAAGACTAAAGGTATGGTCTAGTACAGAAAAACTATGAGAATTAATGTACTGTAAATTTAGGATCAGTTCTGTACCGTGTATTGCGAAAGGCTAACTGTATGGTCTACTACAGTAAAATTATGAGAATTAATGTACTGTAAATTTAGGATCAGCTCTGTACCGTGTATTGCGAAAGACTAAAGGTATGGTCTAGTACAGAAAAACTATGAGAATTAATGTACTGTAAATTTAGGATCAGTTCTGTACCGTGTATTGCGAAAGGCTAACTGTATGGTCTAGTACAGTATAACTATGAGAATTAATGTACTGTAAATTTAGGATCAGTTCTGTACCGTGTATTGCGAAAGGCTAAAGGTATGGTCTAGTACAGTAAAACTATGAGAATTAATGTACTGTAAATTTAGGATCAGTTCTGTACCGTGTATTGCGAAAGGCTAATTGTATGGTCTAGTACAGTATAACTATGCGAATAAATGTACTGTAAATTTAGGATGAGTTCTGTACCGTGTATTGCGAAAGGCTAAAGTTATGGTCTAGTACAGTATAACCATGAGAATTTATGTACTGTAAATTTAGTACATAATACACTTGTTCTCCTTTCTTTCTTTGTTTTTTGTTATTATTATTACATGGGAGGCTCTTTCGAAGGAGAAAAATTCATGCACGATATTGTTATTATATTTATTTATAAATGGTTTTAGTTGTTTTTTTTTCAATCCAAATTTTTTTATTACATTTGTATTGCTAAGTTATGTAAGTTCTGTCATACTAACTACTACATTTATACAAAAAAAAAAGTTTTCTTTTATTTAAAGAGAAAAAATCTATTTAGTATGCATATACGTTGGACATAATTAAAAATAACAATTTATAAGTAGTTTTTCATATTATCGCGTGAACGGCAGTGCCTTACTTTAAATATAGTTCACTTAAAACTAATTTTTGTTTCACGAAATGTTTTTTTTTTCCTTGAGGATTTAAATAAGAGATTAACCCTTTACAAAACAAGTAGATCAATTAGATATTTATTAAAAGACATCAGTTAGGCCAGGTTCACATCAAATTTCACATTTTTATTTTCCTATCCTTTGGTCTGCTGGACCGCTGGGGCACCACACAAGATCCGTCAAACTTTTTTCTCCATTCTTCTCTGTCATTTGTCTTTGATAGAATTTCATTCTGATATTCTTTCTGAAAATATTGAAACCTGCCTTTTTACCTACCTGGGTAGACCACTTCGGGGGACGATTTTGAGTTTGTGTTTCAACACAAACTGTCTTTGTAACAATGTTATATATAAATTTAAGCAGCGATTCACGGTTCTATTCACCCAGATACCTACTATTTACTCCCCCACCCCTTTCCCAGCTATTCCAGACAAATGATAGGATCAGAGCGTAGTGGAAAGCTAAATGCATGAAATTGCGCTAAACAAAACAATTGGTAAAAATATTTCGAATCGCTCAGATTTATTATTTTTAGTCTAGATCTATTAAAAATGTAATTAATTGACTGATCCAAACTATTTGATACAACGACGCTTAATATAAGCGGTTTTTTGGTTGTTTGTTTTATGTTGTCTATTTTGTTCACAAAAAGACGGCAACACTCACGACAGTTTGTTATTGCGATATTTTTTTGTTTTACATGTTTTCTAGTTTCTTGTTCCTGGGTTAGGGTCAATGAAAACAACATTTGAACTGCCCGCGAAAGGGGAAAAGACGCTTTTAGTTTTGTGTGGTCTGTCTGTCCGTCAGTCAGTCTATCGAGATTAGTTTTCAAAAACTATAAAAGATATTGAAAATATGAAATAATGACATTTTAGATCGTCCATACTTCTGGTGCGACGTCTACTTAGCGCGATCTGGTGCAGCCGTTTATGCGACAAGCTTAAGGCGCTAAATCTTATAGACGAATATCGTGTATGCAACTGTGGTTATTTCCATCAACGGATTGATACATCCATATCTTTTGACGCCTATGTGTATTGCTGTGCCAATGTATTATATTTTTTGTAAAATACCACTAACTCCCTGATTTATCATGAAATCTCTAAAGTTGTCCCACATATTCGCATGAAATTTCGTACACAGGTTCCATTTAACCTCCTAGAAGCTCACTAAGTCCCCAATTAGAAATATTCGCAACCTGAGAACCACTATTCGCGAAAAACTGTAAGCTTTGTAACAAACCTTTGTATTTTATTTTCGGTATTTCCACAAAAAGGTCAAAATCTCTATATATTCAAAATTTAAAACAAGATAAACATTTTTAAAATACTTCTTTAAAAAAAAAAAAACATATACAAAGTGAAATTCTATCAAATAGTTTGAATGAGATGTAATTAAATCTGTAATACATCCAGAACATCAAAAATAAATCTGTTAGGATTCCAAATATTTTTACCTATTAACTTTGTTTAGCTTTAATTCATGCTTTTAGTTTCCTCAATACGCTATGATTCTATTAAAGTTCCCCTCTCAGACCATGAGGTCATCTGTTTCTGAAGCCAACGGTTAACGAGCAGGGTGTCATGTGGCCAGCACAATAATCAACGGCCTTTATTTTCCTTAAGTCAGGAGGTACCCATTAGAGTTGGGTGGACTCAGGGGCGCCCTAAAATTCCGATTTTCAAAATCCCAGTCTTAACCTAGGACCTCAGGTTCGGAAGCCAAGCGCTTAACCACACAGCCACCGCGCCCTATCTATGATCCTATTACTGTCAAGGCCAGCTGCTGACCGGAAAGAGTTGAGGGATCTGGTGTACTCGAACTATCACAGCACTCCTGCGACGAAATCTAAGGGACAGATGATGATGATGATAATAATAATGATAACAAGTTAGGAATAGAGTTTACACTTTAACAGAAACAAACCACGAACTAGAGCAGTATAGATTTACTTCACACAGAAAACATTCGGTTTGTAAAACACCAACAAGCTGAGGTTTAGTATAATGTGCACCACAACGCAAATAGAGTGAAACTTTGTATATTTTGTTTTCTTTCTAAAGGATAATATGTAGTGCAACCAATATTTGTATAGAGTAACTGTAAGGATTTTTTTTTATTTGTAGTTGCAACTTAAAGATAAATATTTTATTAAAATGAATAAGTAATGAACATGTAAAGCTGATACAAATTTATTTAGCTGTACATAAAGAATTGAATAAATACGATCAATAGTACATACATACTTCAAACACCAAACACAATTTAATTAGAAAGTTCTAGGTTAAAAATAAAGGGTTTGGCAAGTAAATATAACCACGTGACTTAGACCAACAAATCTTTATCGGTAACATATTAATTTTTTTAAAAAGCATTCTTTTGTTTTTAATGTTTCTCTGAAAGCCTAATTATACATTATAAACATCTGTCAATACTATCATACGGTATGTTACATCTCTGCTCTGGCTCTGGTATTACGTTTGTTTGGCATAGAGAGAAAAAAAATTCTATACGATTATCTTTTGGTCGTATACTTGAGAAAAATCAATGCCTTTGAACTTTGGCAGAAGGCATCAACTTTAAAGCAAGTCTTTCTTGAACAATAATGACTTACATGAAGTTAGAAGAATCTTTGTAATTGTCTAAGACTCTATTTTAAGTGAAGGGATTTGCTCGCTTTTGGAAGTTTTATACATTGATAAACTTAATAAAATTAACAAAAATAAAAAAAACTAAACACAAAGAGATGGACGAACAATAGTAGTTGAAGTGAAAAACTGAAAACATAACAAGTTACCAGGACTTTATGTTTCAATACTAACTCGGCCTACTGATTACATTGACCAGAATGTCTGAGGAAAACATTTACATCTCTGCAGAGGCCATGGCCTCTTTCCATCTGTGGTTCTCAATTGTGGCCAATCTTGGCCTGACTACAATGGCCATCGTTTTAAATATCGTCAATGTAATTGTTTGTGACACAGTGTCTCAAAGAGCGGGTCAACTTTAACCTTTTCTGCCTGTCTCTCGTGGATCTTCTGGGCGCAGTATCCAAAACTACGGTTGTCCATGGGTTCATTTCTCATAGCTGGATACCGGAAATGGTGATAGCATGGAATTTATATGTTTATCTAGTCAACTGGACCAAAAACCTCTTTTACGATCAGTCTACTGCACTAACAGTCTTCATAACAGTTGAAAGGTTCACGTGTGTAACACTACCTTGTAATTTTAAAGTAAGTTTCATGGCAAAAAACCCAAAACTTATCATTTTAGGAGTTGTCCTTTTTGTGGTGATGAGCTATCTTCCTATCCTTTCCTCGTTTGGACTGGACTCTTTAAGCTATACTGAAAATAACTTCACAGTAACTGTCTTGCGCTATTACAAGCTGTGTGTCAGCCTGCGACTGTACAACGACATAGCCTTTGGTGTGGTAGCGGCAGCAGCTTGCCAAGCCTGTATTTTTATCTGTGCAGTGTTGATGTTCAAAGCATTACGACAGTCCGTTGAATTAAAAAATTCAAGACACCTTCACGTCGAAGCCACAACTAGAATAAATGGTCTGTCTAAACGAGAGAAGGACGTCGTCAGGATGATATTAGTCTTGGCCAGTATGTATCTTGTGTCCACCATGCCCCAGATTTTCTTTTGTTGGGCAAGGGTCATTGTTCCGGGGATAAATTCCTATGAACTCATAAATGTCAACATTATTTTTAGTGAGGTTGTGGTCTTCATGAGTAGAGTGTATATACGGCGCAATGAGCTTCTTTGTTTATTTCTGTTTCAATTCAAAGTTGAGGTTTGACTCTTCGTCAGATCTGTTGTACTGTTTCTTGATACATTCATACACATGTATTCTTACAGTCAAAAGGAAATGAGTTGTAATTTTAAGGCAAAGCATCATTAAAGCTTCAGAAATTGAATAAAAAATAGTTATGGATAACTTTGTAATTAAAAAGTATAAAAAATATCTTTTAAAATATCAAAGCACCTTTATTTTAATTCCTGTACTAACTATACGGAATTCTTATGTATCTCTAGTTAGATCTAGAACTATCATACTAGATGTCTGTCATGACCAAACAGCAACTTAATACATCACTGTACTTTGTTGTACACTTTACTGAGGTGTACAATAAGACATTAATCGCTATAACTTTTTCGTGGAAATACCTTGAAAACGATTGTGTACTACGACTTTTACTACGCTTCTGGAATATTTTAATGAACAACTAGTAAATGGTAATGGACGAGGTTTTTTTTTGTTTTGTTTTGTTTTTTATATGAAAGAGAAGATAGAACGAAAATAATGATATTTTGTGTTGTTTATGTCCATCCCGAAGTAGTCAGATTATAATTCGACAGTGAAACTCTCAAGCCTTTACTTAAAAGAATTTTCATGATTTTTGAAGACAATACAAAATTGGATCAATGTGTTGGTCCTCAACACAGCATTGCTCTGAACATTTGTTTTTTTCATTATTCTGTACATTCGTTTTTATAATTTTCTGCTTTATTATGTTTGAAACCTTGCAATGGACAGTGGACATATTAAGTCACTATATATTTATGGTGTTATTTATTTAAAGTCTTGAACTTATAGCGGCTGTCTCCGTCAGTCCGTCTGCCACATAAAGATGTCAAAAGACTAGAAGAACTATTGAAAATCGGATTTTTATTTTCTTTGTAGCCCGTTTACGTTTGTTTATAAAAGCTAAGAACGCACATAAAATGTAAATGTATACACATAATTTTGAACCGACTTTTCATACATCGAAGTCTTGTATAATGGTTTGCAGTTTTTGCAATACATACAGTAACACTATTCCGTAATAGTCTTAAATAACAGTGTTTTTTTTTGTAACAACCTAGATAATAATCCACAATTACCATAAATGGTGACTACTTAATTTTGAGTAGATAAAACAGAAATAATCTTACACTATTGAGATTTATGGCTTAAGATGTGCAGTTTTTTTTCTTGTATTAATATTTTTACTGTCACGATCTTATATGTGCTAGATGTCACGTTGAAGAGTAAGATTATCTTGATCTAAACAGCACAATCAATGTTCGTGGTTGCCGAGGATCTAGAAATCGTCAGTTGATAGAATGACCATTTAGAAGTTGCTAGTTGATAAGAGGATCATCTAGAAGTTGCTAGTTGATAAGAGGATCATCTAGAAGTTGCTAGTCGATAAGACGATCTAGGTATGTTATTATTATAATCAATGAAGAAACTTCTCTTCGACAAATACAAATACTTTAATTCAAAACTTGGAAAAACTATTCACAATAGTTACAATGATATACTGTGATTGAATAAAACATGAAATATATTTCTACTAAATTAAATTATCTACACGATAATATGATCATGTCATCTTTCTTAGAGTTCCAACACGAGCCTGGCGGTAATATCTAGAATCTTTCAGACCTTTGGGCGTTTGCTACGTGACTAATCTGTTCTTGTCGCTTGGTTAATCAATTGACCAATAAAATACAGATTATCATACAATAAGTAATATTTCTAACCAATCACATTTATTCCAAAACAGAAAGTTGCTGCATGCTTAGAATTTCCAGAGCTAGCTGAAAACTCACCGGCAGACCTTGGGCTAAATCTAGACAAAGCGTAAGTGACATTTACACCATTTTTGTTCTGTCGCTTATTTTTTTGTGTGATCCCTTTGTACGGTCTATCAGTCTGTCACAATTGCATGACAAAAACCTAAAAAAAATATTCAGAATCTGATTTCACCATATTTTATGGCTTGCAATGTTTCGGTGTAAAGCTCACTTTTTATTTCAGTCTTGTGAATAATATTATTTTATTTAATTTTTATTCCAAACCGTCTAGAACTTTATTGATAATAGGTTGTACGGACTTTTAAATTAAAAAAACAACATTAACGCAAAATAATTGTTGGAATCGCTTTTCGACTTATATTAAATGTAATTTTCTCGCTAAAACGTTTAAAAAATCTCTTTTTTTTACTAACATTTATTACAATTAATGTTCTTAACATAAGGTAAAATATTTTTTTAGGTCAAAAACATTAACGCCAAATGAAAATCTCTCTTCTGCCTCATATGACAATTATATTTCTTACCAGAAGGTCTAGAAGTCTAATTCATCGATGAGCACCTCAATTTCTTGTTCGGTCAAAGGATTGGTTGGAAAAGCATGAGCTTTATTTAGAAACAGCCGAAAAAGCTGTCAGAAATGGTGTCAGAAATGGTGTCAGAAATAATGCGCACATTTTTTAGACCCAGTGTGATAACACCAAATCTCTATGTGATATTGTTTGCTTTTTTTTCTATAGATTTAAGTTCTATAATGCTAAAATTAAACGAAAAAAGAATACATTTAACCGATACAGCTTACTAGATTATTTCCCATCGTCGTATTGTATGAGAGACAACAGGTTGTGCTTGCCTCTTGCACACATTTTGTTCAATAAGTCTTTAAAATTATGTACGAAAAGATTATCTCTGAATAAAGAACTTTGTCTCATTCGATTACCCGATAAAAAAAAACGATACAAACAGCATTCTGTTTTTCAATTACTTTTCAATTATTGAATAGCCTTTTTAGCATTCTTTTTTTGAAACTTTTTTTTTTAAGATGGGAGATGTTTTTAGTTAAGCTCACGGTATGTAAGCATTTATAATTTTGTATTTGAAAAAGCATATACATTTCTTAAAACTCTTATTTCTAAGTCTTCAGTTCGTAGCATAAGGTTGGTATCTGTTATCTTTCAGTACAGAGTTCTTGTGTTGTTTTTTTTTTTTTATTCCATTATATCACCCCAACATTTCTCCATATAATACTCACATCAATAATTAGCAAAAACAATGCTGATATGTTCTTCATTAAATAATTTACTACCTATCGAACTGCATATTTAAAAAATGCGTGTAATGTTTACAAGAGAGTGTACTCTATGTTGGATTCCGTTAAGCCTGTACAGTGCAAAGAAAAGAATAGATAAGTGGACCCAAATAAGAGAATAGACAAGTGGACCCAAATAAAATAATAAATAAGTGGACCCAAATAAGAGAATAAATAAGTGGACCCAATCAATTCCTGATGTTAATTCAACAAACACATGCAAGCAAATAGTTAGTATGAAAGTCTCTTAAAATATAAACCTGCTTTTTTTTTCAAGTACACATTTTCTAGCAGATTGTCTTGGCTTCATCACTATTGACCATGATCAAACTCCTGCAAGCTAAGGGGAAGACACATCTATAACATTCAAGACCAACGTAGTCATTCCTAATGAACGCTGGACGGTTGCAATTGAGGTTTTGTCTAATCACATCATTCATTGGTAAGGTCTCAATTTTTTTTCATAAGTTAGTTATCATGACCGGCTTTAACAATTTCGGGGCCCTATGCAAAACGGATTGTAGGAATAAGCATAACGTCAACATTAAGATTTTGTATTAGATAATACATTCGTATTTGCAATACATTTTTATGAAATGAATACTGACAAAGCCGGATTTTTTTATCACGCGTACAATTGACACCCCAAAATGACAATTTTGTCTATTTTTTTAGGAGATTGTTTATGAGTTTTCTGGAGATATTAATAATTCCCGGATATTTCCAGGACTTTTTCGTACATTTTGGAATTTCAGAAGATTTCCAGAAGCCCTGGAAAATCAGGAGGCTGCGGAAAACTTATATATAAGTTATAATGGTTTATTTTATAATTTCATCTAGAATTAGCGCAGGGCCTATTAAAATGCGGGCCCGCTGCAGCCGCATAGGTTAAGGTGGCCAAAGGCCGGCCCTGGTAGTAATGTATCTGAATATTTTAGAACTTGTGATAATTGTCTTTTTGTTCGTGTGAAGGCACTTTAATAATGCGTACTGCTCAATTCCAGGGCAAGCTACTCTGCCTCAACGTGTCACCTGGGGAGAAAACGTGTGTCGTTAGATGAAACGACTAGGTTAAAGGGTAAATGTAAAAGTGAAGCGGAAATCAATTATACAAACATATACTACATTGGTGAAGAGCAGCACCAAGGACCTTGTTATTTATTTTTAATATGTATGTATCATTCATTGGTTTCAGCCCATATCTTCACATTTACATTTATATCTACAGCTTAATTGCTCCTACTCACTGAAGCTTCTCTGCGTAGTGAAAATATGTTGTCCACTTGCCATAATGAAATATACGCAATTTGATAGAGTCATTGTTTGTCTAATACAGGGGTGGGCAAATTACGTCCCGCGGGCGTGCAGGGTGTTTTATGCGGTCCACGGACACCCACAGACATCAGGTGTGCCCACAGATTATATATATATATATATATAAATATTAAAAATAAATAATTCTAAATATCTGTATAAATGAATGACTCTTATCACTTATAATGAAGAGGCTAAAGAAACAGATTCTATTCTATACATGTTATTCTGAAAAATTTTAAACTAAACGAAGATTATTCTTATTGGCAATATTTCGAAACATTCACTCAGACACAAACTCAGGCCATTATTTATTCAATACTATGAAGAACTGTGTTGAAAGTGTTGGGTTGGAACAAGATCGCAAGTGTAACAACTGATGTAGCCCATGCTATGGCTGTGAATTTTTTTTTCATTAATTAAAAACCAAAATCCCAGCCATAAACTCTAAACGGAAAGGTTTGCGCAAAGCTGCATTGACTACCAAACATATAATTGACCCAATTATCACAGTGATCAAACTTTTCAGAGTTTAACCACTAGTTAAGAAGATTAGGAAACAAAACAGTCTAATGTTCGGTACCACAGTAAGATCCACTGGCTTAGCATGGGCAAGGTATTGAGAAGAAAATGGAATCTCAAGGGGAAAATCGTTCTGTTCCTCGAAGGCCATGTACATTGTAAGTAATATTTCAAATGAAGAGTGGATGAGGACGTGAGGTTTTTCATCGAAAGTATTAAATGGCTTGTTTGCACATGAAATGTATGTGCAAGTTAAATCTTTTCAAAGTTCTTATTATTATTTTGCATGCCAGAGAGTTCAGATCAGTAATCCTATGTATCTGGGATAAACTGCGCAGTGGTTTCCAGATCAGGCAGTTCTCCGTATAGTTTTTGCTATATAGGAGGGTTTTGGGGCCAGAGTCTTGTTCGGGCCTCTTGCTATAAAATGCAGCTTTGAAGGACATGGTCAGCATTCTCTGGTGATGCTCCACAAGGGCAGGTTTCGCTTGTCCTGACATTTCTTTTTTAAAACAAAGCTTTCCCATTTCTCCAGGCAAGCAATAGAAAACATCTTTGCTGAAAGGGGAAACAATTTCTAGTGAAATGGATGAAAAGTACAAGACTTATTTGAATTCCTTGATTATGAAATTTGAAAGCAAATTTAAAGACGTCAAGAACTTGAACCATATAGTGCAGAAGCTGATCCAGCTCCAAAGGATATACCTACAAGTAAATTATTATCTGAAAGAGAAGTTCAAGTCAGTTATTCCGCAGGAGTTTTAGGGGTACCAGAGGCTGTATTCCACACTTACAAAAATTAATGCAAAACTTTCACATTATGTGGGTACACTGACATCTGTGAACAAAAATATTTTTTGCTTGAAACAAAACAAGTGTAAGTGCAGATGCTGACTGACTGTAATTTGACATCAGTCACAAGGATAACAACTAGTAAGCTAGTTCTACAGTTCCGGAACATTATACACGAGTGTAAACAGTTAAATGCTTTACATTAAGTAAAACTGTACAAGTGAACTGTTGTGATGTAAAAAGACAATAACAAAATAAAAAAAAAATATTTCGTAAACTTAGTTCAGAATCTGCCAACTCTTGTTGTACTGCCCTCATTGGGACTGTTAAAAAAAAGAAATGTAAATATATAATACAGTTTACTAATTTGTTTGTGCATATTTTATATATAAATATATATGCGGCCCGCCATTTCTATTTTTTTCTAATGCGGCCCTCGATAGAAAAAGGTTTTCCCACTCCTGGTCTAATAGATGCCTAATGTCTGTCTGTGCCAGCTATGTTCAAATCGTTTGTTAACATTGATGTGGCGAGGTGGTGGACGCGGTTAGCTGGGGCATGTGAACATTGACCACTGGGGTGCAATTTACTTACGAACGAATAACTCTTGACCAGAAGAATGTTTTTTTAGACATTTCTTAGGCCTAGAGGTTAAATTCACTTTGCACTGTGTTGCTGCTAGGCAGTGTTGTCGTTTTCGGGGCCTCTGTTAGCCTCGGTCGGAGTGTCCCCAATTTTCGTCGCATTTAATTCACTAATGCTAGCACGTTCTACCCAGAGAGTCAGGAGTGTCCAAATCACCGGTATGTTGATAATTTAGACATAAACTTAAACCCTCGCCACTTCTGAAACTTCTTGTTCAGTCAGGCTTTTAAGATGGAGCTCTTCCTGGGCTCAGCTCCAGATCAAGCTGTTTAACTGCAACACGGAAACTCACAAATAATTGTATTCCCCAGCCCCATTAACCTAAGCTACAAATCTACAGCTAGAGAACGGTTCTGGCCGATCATCTGGTTCTAGTTGTGATAAATGGCCATACAATTTTTGTAGTATCTTATCTTGTGTGTTCCTCTAGACTAAATCCTGGATAACTTGCACGCCTGTTGTATAGGTCTTATAGTTTTGTGTACGCTCCGGATTCGGTCTTTACTTGAAACCCTATCCACTAGCGTACCCTGCTGTCCTGGAGGCGGTCTGTGCTAGGAAATAACGTGAAAAAAAAAAAAAACTTTTTGATCTTTCTTTCACTTAATACTAAACAAATGCCCATTTTAGTTCCTTTCTAATTGAAGTGCTCGTATTTTTTCAGGTTCATTGGGCCTCAGCCACAGCATTGTTCGTAATGTTTCTAACGAAACTTCCGGGAGAAACAATCAGGGGCAACAAAACGTCAACCTATCCAATGAAACTCTACACACAAATCTTCATCCACAACTAGCCTCTAGACATAACCACACTAATAATTGGCCTATCATACATTACGACCTACAGACTGAGAGGACCTTGCATCGAGTAACTAGACGCACAAGCATAAAGCCAGTTACAACTACGGATGACGCCAGTTTTAATTCAAAATTGCGAATCAGGGATACGAGTAAGTTTAGAGGCCTTGTTGTCGGTGCCTCGGTCAATTCAAAGCTGAAGGAGACCGTGAAGAAAAAGATTAAAGAGATTGAGGCCAGCCTCTGGAGGCTCCAGTCTCAGAAGACAACAACATTCCAAGACAAGGATCAGACACCAGCGTCTATACTTGGGGCTTTTCCCTCAGAAGTGAAAACCAACTTCCACGGCACGGACGAGCAGTCAAAGCTCCGTCACGCTCCGGAAGACAGCCTTCCCGACGTGAACTCCCTCTCTAATTTGTTCATCTTGATGTGTCTTGTTGAGAGTCAACTATTCGGTGGCTCGCAGATATCTTCCACTTCTAATCTTGCCCTGACTGTTCAGTCCTTGGAGCAATTTCAAAGTCGGACGTTTTTGAGACAAAGGTAATTTGTCATAACAATAAAATGATATATTTTATGTAACAGGCATACAAGATGGATCGCAGCAGTCAAAGCCCCTATCGATTTCTTCCGTCCTTATTACTTGGTAAAATAAGATTAAAGTTGACACCGATATGATATACAGGATGATACAAAAAGTAGGTGGACAGTAAATACTGAGATTTTATTATTTATACATTTAATCACACATTCATTACGTAAGCAATTTATTTATTTTTTGTAAACAAACATCAGCTCTAAACTTGTATTCATGTAGTTACGAAACTGTTTTCGATCACATTTTACAAAGCTTTAAAGCCTGCCTCTTGCTCTTTAAGAAGTATACATACATCAGTGTTCTGCGTATTATTTTCTGTATGTAAATCTCATGTTATTCTTTTCCGATTCATTATAAACTCTGTCCTTCTAACATGGTTAACAAGGAAATTAACGAATTAAAATAACGGATACACAAGGGTGTTCAGCAAATAGTTTACTCAGCGGTTTTCAAACTGAGGTCCTCGGACACCCAGGGTCCAACAGAAAAGGAAACGGCTATTAAGGCTTCATTGTGAATAGCGCAGAGCGAGAAAGTGCACACGGTTGCGGTGAGTTTAATTATGCCAGCGGCTTTAGAAATATGCGATTTGGTCAGACAAATCAGGCTGCGTCTAGGGTCCATTAATATTGTATGGCTTGTAAAAGGGTCCCTGAATGGAAAAAGTTGAAGAGCCTCTGGTCTACCTAACTTTAGACCACCAAGTATAATGTATAACGTTATGTTCACGGTAAAATACAGTCTACCGTCCACTTATTCATATCGAGGTCGAGACCAGGTTGTGGAGAAAAATATTTCATTCTAAACTTGAGGTCAGAGTTCATTCAGTACCAGATAGATGCCCCTGACCTTAACTGTTCAAATGAAAAAACGGTTAATGACTGTCTGAAACATATGACACCAACGTTAACACTAGGCCTATAAAAATGCACACATTATCTACACTCAGGACTAGAACGTGAAGTATTATAGCATGTGTACAGACATTTTATTTACAAAGCTTATATAAACTCTTTCTGTATGTCTGGTAAAAAAACAAGCTGATTCTTCCAAACCAAATTTAGGATCAAGCTGAAATTTTGCACAATTATTTCTTTGATCTAATAAAACAATAATCAATAGAAATAATCAATTAGTTTATTAGCTATTGGTTATTAATTCTTTTGCTTGGTCTCTAGAACAAGTGAAAAATAATTACATGACTTATAAGGTGGTATACTTTTAATAAGTCCCATTTATAATTTGTTGAGAGAAAAGTTTGAAACTAACAATAGAACTATAAACCTATTTTCATAAGTATCTCCCTGGCTTAGTGGCTATTTTGTCAACATACAAAGGCTGAGGAAGCTTAAGCCATCGAGTTCGAATCTTTGTCGTTTACCTTTTTTGTATAAATGATCTTAAAATGCAATCACTCGGAAATCTCCGAAACTCCTTTCTAACTGGTCCATATAATGATTTACCAAATTGCATTAGTTCAGGAACAAAAGTCAGATTATTTGCAGACGATTGCATAATATATAGAACAATAAAAACAAAACAAGACACAGATATTTTACAAAGAGAATTAGATGAATTACAGAAATGGGAATCAAATTGGAGCATGTCTTTCCACCCAGAAAAATGTCAGTTGTTAAGAGTAACTAAAAAACTAAAACAAATTAATTCCACTTATCTTATTCATGGCAAACCAGTAACACAGATTAAAAACTCAAAATACCTAGGTGTTATAATAAATGAAAAACTGTCATGGAATCCACATATTGATGAAACTATAAAAAAATCCAACAAAACATTAGGGTTTATTAAAAGAAATTTTTATAAATCAAATAAGAACATAAAACTAAAATGTTATTTAACCTTGGTTAGGCAAATAATAGAATATGCATCCACCGTGTGGGACCCCTCAACTCAAGAAAACATTAAGAAACTGGAAGAAACACAAAATAGAGCAGTGAGATTCATAACAAACGAATATTCACATTTGACTAGGGTAACACCATTAGTAAAATCACTAAATTTAGAAAGCCTTCAGGACAGAAGACTCAAAAGTAAAGTAGCAATTATACATAAAACACTGAACCATAATCTTCAAATACAAAAACAAAATTTAATAAAATACTCTGAAAGACACAAAAATAAAGGCACATTCCTCGTCCCATATGCTAGGACAAATTTGTACAAATACTCCTTCTTCCCTAGTGCTATTAGATCATGGAATGGGTTGCCTGAGCTAGCCAGAAAAACCAGTGACTTGGCAGAATTTAAGTCATTGGTTAATATGCATGACTAAATGCATGACGCGTAGGACGTAATCATCTTCTTTTTTGAAGTAACGTCTGTATTATATAAGATAAGAAGAAGATACAAGTGATAGGGTCTTAGCGTAGTGAGACAAGTGATAGGGTCATAGCGTAGTGAGACAAGTGATAGGGTCATAGCGTAGTGAGACAAGTGATAGGGTCATGGCGTAGTGAGACAAGTGATAGGGTCATGGCGTAGTGAGACAAGTGATAGGGTCATAGCGTAGTGAGACAAGTGATAGGGTCATAGCGTAGTGAGACAAGTGATAGGGTCATAGCGTAGTGAGACAAGTGATAGGGTCATAGCGTAGTGAGACAAGTGATAGGGTCATAGCGTAGTGAGACAAGTGATAGGGTCATAGCGTAGTGAGACAAGTGATAGGGTCATAGCGTAGTGAGAAAACCAAAAGCATGAGATTGCGCTAAACAAAAACAATTTCTAGTAGCGCAGATTTATTATTTAATTTAATTACCACTAATCCAAACTAATTGATACAACTACACTTAATATAAGCTTTGTTTTAAAAAACTGTATTTTTAATGTTTTTCTTATCTATTCATCTAACATCTTTGCTACACCAAAAGAGCTTCTTTAAAAATGACAAAATCGAATAATAAATTTAGGGCAAATGCCGGATTTAAGAGTGACCGTGGCCAGGAGTTTTGTGTAGTTTCAAAACTCTTTAATATCCTGTAAACATTCATTTAGTAATAATACAACTTAAAGCATGTCATATTTGTGATGAAACAAAGAGTACTTGAATATTAAATCTCTTTTGTCCACTTATATATTTTGTTTTAAATAAAATGTCATTTTTGAAATGTAGAGATCATGGACAGCTACAAAGTTTCGTAACTTTGTTAATCCGGATCTGGTTAGGGCATGCAAGTTCTTAAGAGTATTAATAATAGAATATGTGAATGTTTAATTTTGAGAACCCTTGTATCAAGTAAAGTCTGAGCCCTGACTCTCAGCGTTATCCTGTAAAATCCACCAGACGGAAGAGACACTGATAAAGACAATTAGGTTTACTACAGATGGAAACCTGTTTTAGAAATGCTAATTAAGATGAGGGAGAATGATCAGAACCTCTATCTTTGTATGATCTTCTTTCTTTTTAAATATTTGGCTTAAATTATCATTTTTATAAGCTAGACTAAACCTTGCCCTTGAATCGTAAGCTTCTTTTTCTTCTTGCCAGCTTTTTTTTAGGGGGGGGGGGCTGCTGAGCTGTAAGATCTTTTGTAGTCTGTGCTCTACAGATTGTTAGTTATGCTGGGCTCTAGTGGTAGTAGGATATTCCTAAGGGGGGCTAAAATATGGCTTTCAAAATGGATATGATTCACAGTTGGGTGGGCAAAATGATTACAGAGGGGTGGGTGATCGGAATTTATTCTGTTGAGGTGATAAGCTTCACCATCCTGACTGTCAAGGTGGGTTTACGGGTTCATCTAGGGGGTGACATACTTCACCGGGTTCCCCACATAAAAACACTAAGTATTAAATTCATGCCGGGGTTCGTCTGCCCGGGCACCCTTGAAAGTCTATATGTTAATATACTAGTTAATTATATTGTTAACATATATCAGTTAACAACGACGGTTTTAATGAATTGAGGATATAATGTAACATGAATAATGAGTAGGTACACATAAATAATTACAAGGTCAAGTACAAGTTAGGCAAATTATTCATCATATATCTATAAGGTGGTATACTTTTAATAATCCCTTTTATAATTTGTTGAGAGAAAAGTTTGAAACTAACAATAGAACTATAAACCTATTTTCATAAGTATTTTCCTGGCTTAGTGGCTATTTTGTCAACATACAAAGGCTGAGGAAGCTTAAGCCATCGAGTTCGAATCTTTGTCGTTCACCTTTTTTATATAAATGATCTTAAAATGCAATCACCATGCTACCCCTTTCTTTCTCCGAAACTCCTTTCTAACTGGTCCATACAAGTGATAGGGTCATAGATATTGTACACCTTAATTGCAGTGCAACAGTTCAGCCTGGGCTCACGATGGCCACAACCCAATGCAATGGACGATAGCCAAGTAGGGTCCCTACAATAACATATCCTACAGATAAGGTTTGACTTCAGCAGAGTCCCAAGCCTTCTTGTCCAATACCGGGGAAGAAAACAACAATAGAGCCTTAACAGAGGGCTCATCCAAAGATCTGCTATTTAGCAAAACAAACAGAACAATGACGCTAACATAGCGCGTCCTTAGAGTTAGTGCATAAACCATTATGGTGCATACAAAAAAACTACACCTAGCAAAGAAGCACGTAAATATGTGCAGGATTCTGACCTTGAAAAAAGCTTGAAGGTCTGATAAGTTGGGTTTTGTCGATTTACAAGTGATATATTCTCTACAAAGTTTTTTCTTTACTTGAGCGAAATGTTGAGAGATGGATTGATCATCATCATCATCATTAAACTACATTTGAGTGAGGGTTTGAGAGGCTCAATTCCTCTCTTGCAAAAGCCCTGGACAGAAACCCTGCTGTCTTACGTAGTGCATAAATGTCGCCATACAGGCCGAGAATTTTTGGTTTCCCAGACCTGTCGAGACGGAGATCAGCAAGTCTTGGGTTGTTTAAAAGAATATGAGACACAGTTTCTCTTCTTCCCCGAAGCGGGGGCACCGTGAATCAAAATTTGGCCATAGCTGTGAGAAATATGAGCCAACAGGCCAGTGGTCTGTCCTGCACTGTGTTAAAATAGCTTGCTCAGGCATGGACAGCCTCCACCACGGGCTTTTTGGGACTTGTCCTCGCACTCAAACCACTTTTCCATTTCTGATTTTTTGAATTATAGCCAGAGCAAGATGAAGACTCGCAGCCTGTTCGGTGGACTTTGATGATAAATTACAAGCTTTCTAAATTCAAATCGTACTTCTATCTTACAAAAGAGGTTCTTTACCTCCACCACACATTGGCCTTTGATCATTACATTGCAGGATGTATACACAGGATACTATTGGCATCCCTACAACAAACAGAAACAAAATAACTAATTACAAACCCCGCATAACACTTATCTACTTATTGAAATCTATTCTTTCATTTCTCAAGTAGGAGGAGAGTAGAGGGAAAATATACACTCTAATAACATGTGAATAATATCAAAAGTATTTTAATTAAATAAGCATATTTTTTATATTAGATAAAATGAGGGTTTAAAGGCAAAGCGTTAACAGCACAATTACACAATAACTCAATAAAATATATTTAATTGGGGATGACATGACCGGAAATGAAGTGACCAAGGATGAAATGACCGGGGATGAAATGACCGGGATAAACTGACCGGGGTTGAAATATATATATATATATATATGATCGCTGAAATTTAAACTGAAAACAAAAATTTCAAAAAATTCGCATACGAAATTCCATACACTGATGTCGATTTCTCTTTATGCTTGTATCAAATGTGCCGCCCCGTGAACAGAAGAAATCTCTTTCCTATCGTTCAACACATTTCACTTAGTTTATCTCCGCACAAGCTATTCACACAACTCAAATCAAACAAACAAAATCTTGTCTTTTTGACCTATCCACGCATGACTAGTAATAAAAAAGTTATTACTTCATTATCTAAAAAAAAAAAGGTGTTTAGTGCTTCTGATTTACAGTGTATAGATCAGATCATTGTATTTTCTAGTTTGATGAAGTACTGTATAGTTATTAGAGTTACACGAGTTTTTTAGTTTATTCCGTGATTTTGTGTCTTCTATTTTGTTTCATTATGACTGGAAGTTTGAGTTTATATTTGTTGTCACAACTTTTGTGTGCTCTCACAGTTCTATTTTGACTCTCTGGCCTGAGAAGATGATGCCCACTGTCCAAGGCTGGGTAAACTATCCCGAGAATCTCGTTTTGACTAGGGTGAAGGACAACACTACTTTAGGCAGACTCCAATCACTTGTCAAGTCATGTGACTGCGAGCCTGCCAAATCAGCACTGAAAGAGATAGACAGCAAGCCGTAAGTAACCTCTTCCACATACTTTCAGATAGACAGCAAGCCATAAGTATCCTCTTCCACATACCTTCAGATAGACAGCAAGCCATAAGTATCCTCTTCCACATACCTTCAGATAGACAGCAAGCCGTAAGTATCCTCTTCCACATACCTTCAGATAGAAGATTCTAACGTCCAAGCTCGAACGTCCTACAGAACGATGTAGGCATCACATGTAAAATACTAGAACACATAATATGTAGCAACATCATAAACCACTTAGACAAACATAATGTCCTCACCCCATACCAACATGGCTTTAGGAAATATAGATCATGTGAAACACAACTAATAGGACTAATTGATGATTTCTCAAAAGGTTTAGATAATAGTGAACAAATAGATGCTATCTTACTAGATTTTTCCAAGGCTTTTGACAAAGTTCACCACCATAGTTTGCTTAAAAAATTAAAATATTTCGGCATTAACGGTCCACTGTATCAGTGGATTAAAGATTTTCTGATAGGGAGAGAACAAACTGTAATAATAAATGGCTCTAAATCAACACCAATAACAGTAAACTCAGGTGTACCTCAAGGAACAGTCTTGGGTCCACTACTATTTTTAATTTACATAAATGATTTACCAAATTGCATTAGTTCAGGAACAAAAGTCAGATTATTTGCAGACGATTGCATAATATATAGAACAATAAAAACAAAACAAGACACAGATATTTTACAAAGAGAATTAGATGAATTACAGAAATGGGAATCAAATTGGAGCATGTCTTTCCACCCAGAAAAATGTCAGTTGTTAAGAGTAACAAAAAAAATTAAACAAATTAATTCCACTTATCTTATTCATGGCAAACCAGTAACACAGACTAAAAACTCAAAATACCTAGGTGTTATAATAAATGAAAAACTGTCATGGAATCCACATATTGATGAAACTATAAAAAAATCCAACAAAGCATTAGGGTTTATTAAAAGAAATTTCTATAAATCAATAAGAACATAAAACTAAAATGTTATTTAACCTTGGTTAGGCCAATAATAGAATATGCATCCACCGTGTGGGACCCCTCAACTCAAGAAAACATTAAGAAACTGGAACAAACACAAAATAGAGCAGTGAGATTCATAACAAACGAATATTCACATTTGACTAGGGTAACACCATTAATAAAATCACTAAATTTAGAAAGCCTTCAGGACAGAAGACTCAAAAGTAAAGTAGCAATTATACATAAAACACTGAACCATAATCTTCAAATACAAAAACAAAATTTAATAAAATACTCTGAAAGACACAAAAATAAAGGCACATTCCTCGTCCCATATGCTAGGACAAATTTGTACAAATACTCCTTCTTCCCTAGTGCTATTAGAGCATGGAATGGGTTGCCTGAGCTAGCCAGAAAAACCAGTGACTTGGCAGAATTTAAGTCATTGGTTAATATGCATGACTAAATGCATGACGCGTAGGACGTAATCATCTTCTTTTTTGAAGTAACGTCTGTATTATATAAGATAAGATAAGGTAGACAGTGAGACAGGGTTCGAACCCAGTTCCATGGGGGGTAACAGACTCAAGTGCACAGCACACAACAACGCACTTAGTTTTTAATATTTTAAAAATGTTTTTAGTGGACTCCGAAAGTGGAAAATACGAAATTAGTTTTGTGTGTCCTGTCTGTCCGACAGCTGTCCGTCCCATTTAGATCTCAGAAACTAGAAGAGAAAATGAAAATAGGACATCATGATATTTTAGATCATTCAAAGTTCTGATGCAACGGCTACTTTTTACTTTTCCAAAAGTGAACCATCTAATTTTTAAAATTATCTATGCAAGCAGACTTTTCAAAACAATGCACCACTTTTCAATGAAAAACTTAAGGGAAGGTAAGTCTTTTTTTTAAAAGGTCACAAATTCTTCATTAATACCTCAAGCGCAATAGTACACAAAAATTTGCATCTAAGGTCACAATGGAAAAATTATCAATGGATCATTATAAAATAGATTTTCCATTTATTAACTAACTCATTAAATAGAATACTGATTTAAGTGCTGTTTAAAAAAAAAAAAAATTCTGATACGAATTTTGTTTTAGTTATAATTACAAAAATAGCGAACTATTTTTTATAGCGCGCAGTTTTGACATATCCTCATTATAGGGGCTTACACTTGACAGTCTAAATATATATAAATATATTATAAATGTATTGATAATTTGAACACAATTTTAATTATTAAGGCAATAACTTATCTTCTGAAAACTTAGGGGTGCAGATTTATTTATTATATAAACAATAGTATCATATTATGAAAGGAATCGGATACGAACACCATACCCGGTAACAAAAGGCCTACGAGTTCTAGACTAGATATAGTAGATTCTATATCTAGTTCTAGATCTAGATCTAGACTTACATCTTACTCTAGATCTAGAGTCTAGACTAAGATCTATTTCTAGATCTAAAATTAGATGTAGTTCTAGACCTAGACTTAGATCTTCAATCTAGATTTAGATCTACAACTAGGTCTAGATCTAGGTAGATCTATGTCTAGTTTGTATGACAAATGACAATGGAGGTATTATTTTTTATTTCCGAGGGGAAAGTCTTGTTATCATTTGTACACAAGTGTAGCTTAAAGTAGGTCATCATTTTTTTTCGTGTTGCCAATTTATCTAATTTTGTTAGAAGAATAAATCTTTTTTTAGTTTCTCTTTATTACATGTAACGTATTATTAATTTTGAATTTATGGATAAGGTTAATAATTTTTATTTTCAAAAAATTTAAGTGTACGCTAAATGAATATAAGGAGATGCTGTGGCTCAAGGGTAAAGCACTTGGAACCGGAAGTCCCGTGTTCGAATCCTGGTGAAGACTCTAGGGTGACCACTTCGGGGACCGATTTTGAGTTTGTGTTTCCACACAAACTGTCTTCATAACCTTGTTTTGTGTTGTTTTAGTACAGCAGTTATGTTGAGAAAATGATATTTACTATTCACTTTTTTTAGAATAAAATCAAATGTCAGCGCCATCCTTGGGTGTTTCTCATATATACAATGTATATTTCTTTAATAATGAAATAATTAACATTATTTTTTTTTCTTTGTATTGCATGACAACAAGTTTCAATGAATTGTGGTTTTAGTGCTATCAATTGTAGGTGTATTTGTTGTCATGTAGTTTTATTTTCAAAATCTGAGTCGCCATTTCTAGTTTCTACTCAGCACTAATTTGGATGGAGGACTTTAATGCAAAAATTTCTGAAATTCTGTTCAATATTATTTAAAAATTTAAAAAGAAAATATAAAAAACAAATACTTTTTAAAAAAAGGATTATATAAGGGAAGCACCCCATATTTACAGCCATGCTATCCCAATACTGTAAGATTTAACTCCCATTATCAATATGAAACAAAACTAATTAATTTTTATTTATTCATGTTTTCTTATGAATAATAAATAATTATGGAAAGTTCAACTTTCCCCAAGATTGGGAGTTGGGAAATAACTTCTAAATTTGTACCAAACAGACAGAAGGAATTGGCAAAAAGCTTTGTAAAAAGAAGGGAAATAAAGCCATCAATTTTTAAGCTAACCGCTAATCATAATTTAAAAAGTGTATTTACACAGTCATAGTTAGATTTATTCTCAGATCTGTTGAACCAATATATTCTACACTTTGTTTCCTTACAGTGCATTTTCGTTGATAGTATAGCTATCTATTGTATATTATATAGAAATTTAAATAAAGTTTTATTTTCTCGAAATTAAAAGACGGTTTTTAAGCATTCTTTTTCTGAATGTCTTAAGTTATGACTACAATGTCCACACTATAGATATAGTATATTTATTTTACGGACTACAATGCTCACTATTTTGACCCGAATGTGGACATTTTATTTGTTACTTAACTTTCTGTAACATCAAAGTTACAAATATTTACCACCTACATTCTGCAGGATCATTAAAAGCTTTTCAGACATCAAGCTCAAACTTGCGGGAAAAAAAACGCAAAATGTCACCCAGATACCAGCACAATCTGGGGTGTTTTTGTTTTTGTTTTTTAATGGCGAAATTTTATTTTTACTCTAGATGTGTATTAATTATTTATTTATTGTGAATTTTCGCTATACAGAATTATAATCTTGGCCATATTTTGGTCTAGATAGAGCTATGTCACTGTACAGTTCCACTTTTCAGTTTGCCAAATTTGGATTTCGAAAACGGTTTTAACAATTTTCCTAGAAATTTGACAGTTTGTGTATATCTTTGGAAAAACAAATTACTACCGATCAGGCCACGCACTGAAAACTCGCCTTTGATCGTAATAATATTTAAAAATAGTATCTTCTTAAATATTAAATTTAGTCTGGATTAAATACTTTTCAGTGGGAATTTCCGCACTCACCTCAAATGTTCCCTTGCATACAGTAAGGCATTGAATACATAACTAGACGTAGATGAACGCTTTGCGCACCGTTTTATATTGAAATGAGCTGGACTGTGTTAATAAAATTAGATTGTGCCAGCTCAATGGAAAGATTCCTTTGAATATAAAATAATTACTAGAAAGAAACAGTTTGCGACATTTCTACCACTATCAGCTTATAAATGAGGAATCGATTACTTGTTATTGAATTTATTTTTTTAGTTAAACAATTTTACACTAAAGCTTTAGATAGGTTACGAAAGTACCTCATACTCATTCGGATCATTGTCTGGTTCAATGAATGTAACATATCGCGTAATCACACAATGTCGCTAGTAGCGCGGGCCTTCATTTCTACTTGACATACGTTTCTTGACCCAGACGTGTTCACCATGTTACCTCATCCAGGTGTGTTCTGTTTAGAGGCGTGAAATTAGGCGTTGGTAATGAGGTGATGTATGTGGGAATCATCAATAGTTTGACCTTAGTGGCTTATATCAACACACTCGTCTGTCTGTCTGGTACAAAGCTTAGATCAACACACTCGTCTGTCTGTCTGGTACAGAGCTTATATCAACACACTCGTCTGTCTGTCTGGTACAGAGCTTATATCAACACACTCGTCTGTCTGTCTGGTACAGAGCTTATATCAACACACTCGTCTGTCTGTCTGGTACAGAGCTTATATCAACACACTCGTCTGTCTGTCTGGTACAAAGCTTATATCAACACACTCTGTCTGTCTGTCTGGTACAGAGCTTATATCATTACACTCGTCTGTCTGTCTGGTACAAAGCTTATATCAACACACTCGTCTGTCTGTCTGGTACAAAGCTTATATCAACACACTCGTCTGTCTGTCTGGTACAGAGCTTATATCAACACACTCGTCTGTCTGTCTGGTACAAAGCTTATATCAACACACTCGTCTGTCTGTCTGGTACAGAGCTTATATCAACACACTCGTCTGTCTGTCTGGTACAAAGCTTATATCAACACACTCGTCTGTCTGTCTGGTACAAAGCTTATATCAACACACTCGTCTGTCTGTCTGGTACAAAGCTTATATCAACACACTCGTCTGTCTGTCTGGTACAGAGCATTTATCAACACACTCGTCTGTCTGTCTGGTACAGAGCTTATATCAACACACTCGTCTGTCTGTCTGGTACAGAGCTTATATCAACACACTCGTCTGTCTGTCTGGTACAGAGCTTATATCAACACACTCGTCTGTCTGTCTGGTACAAAGCTTATATCAACACACTCTGTCTGTCTTTCTGGTACAGAGCTTATATCATTACACTCGTCTGTCTGTCTGGTACAAAGCTTATATCAACACACTCGTCTGTCTGTCTGGTACAAAGCTTATATCAACACACTCGTCTGTCTGTCTGGTACAGAGCTTATATCAACACACTCGTCTGTCTGTCTGGTACAAAGCTTATATCAACACACTCGTCTGTCTGTCTGGTACAGAGCTTATATCAACACACTCGTCTGTCTGTCTGGTACAAAGCTTATATCAACACACTCGTCTGTCTGTCTGGTACAAAGCTTATATCAACACACTCGTCTGTCTGTCTGGTACAAAGCTTATATCAACACACTCGTCTGTCTGTCTGGTACAGAGTATTTATCAACACACTCGTCTGTCTGTCTGGTACAGAGCTTATATCAACACACTCGTCTGTCTGTCTGGTACAAAGCTTATATCAACACACTCGTATGTCTGTCTGGTACAAAGCTTATATCAACACACTCGTCTGTCTGTCTGGTACAAAGCTTATATCAACACACTCGTCTGTCTGTCTGGTACAAAGCTTATATCAACACACTTGTCTGTCTGTCTGGTACAAAGCTTATATCAACACACTCGTCTGTCTGTCTGGTACAAAGCTTATATCAACTCACTCTGTCTGTCTGGTACAAAGCTTATATCAACACACTCGTCTGTCTAGTACAAAGCTTATATCAACACACTCGTATGTCTGGTACAAAGCTTATATCAACACACTCTGTCTGTCTGGTACAAAGCTTATATCAACACACTCGTCTGTCTGTCTGGTACAAAGGTTGTGCACGTTAGTTCTCCCACTTCCCATTCTCGGATCAAGTTGAACCTTTGCACAACTATTCACTGACAATGACAACACATGAAACAATAAAAAAAAGTAATCCATCAATTAATAAGTATATTTTATTCAGTAAAAGGGAGTAAAATTTTGCAATATTGAGAGATGGCAGTAATTGCTGTTCTTTCCCATATTTATGGCTTTGTTTTGAATAAGTATGTTTCATATAGTGCTTTTTTTTTTAATCTCCTTTCTGTTGTAATCACATAGTTCTAAGGACATCAGATCCAAACTATGAACCGATTGTAAAACATTGATGGCCTGTACAAACTTTAACAATGAAGATTAGAAAAAAAAAAAACAACATCACGTAAACGAGAGTGGTGGGGAAAGGTGATGGGGGAAGTATAGAGATGTAGATTAAAGTTCTTAAAACCTCAATGTGAATATATCAGATGCAGAGAAACACAATGCTCTTGTTTCCTCTTGATGCATGGATGTTAATGTACATTTCTTTACTGTTGACATTTGAGTGTTATAGGAAAGGGAGAAATGTTCAGAGAAAATTAACTGGATTTGAACAATAGATTTAGCTTTTTTTTCCTATAAATATTGCTACCGTACAAGGCGCGGCTCACTTAGGGACAAGCTGTTATTAGTTTTATGTTTGTCTCTCACTCTCTTCGTCTGTCAAGATTAAACATTCAACAACTAAAAGTGTTATAAAAACAATTAGATCGTGTTAATCAAACTGAGCAACAGTTACTTCAGCATTCTGAATGCGAAACTTTTTGTTTTGAAATTAGGCATGCAAACTACTTTTCAAACTCAGACACCGTTGTTTTTTTAGTAAATTAAAAAAAAACAAATTAAGTCGCTTTTTTTTTTACCATGTGATTCATGGGGCTGATAATAGAAAACTCCTCTGCTTCTATGGCCGATGTTCAACGAGGATGTGTTGTAACCAGCATAACAACTAACAGCATTTGCTTCTTCAGAGAGTAGGGTCAACTAAGGGGCATCCTGATAATTTGAAAGTTTAAAATCCCAGACATCTTCAGAACTCGAGCTTGATTCCTCCATGTATCATTTGCTCACCAAACTTTATTTTCATAAAAAGATTTACAATCTAAAATACTGTAAAAGTCCGTTCCATCATACCTTTCATTTCAATATTGAATTACACTGTTTGTTCGTCTTTTTGTAATAAGTATTCTAGATTCCCTATACATTTCTATCTAATAAACAAAACAAGAAAAATTAGACGACTAATTTGGACACCATTTTTGAAACAATACCGCACATCCAGGGACCAGTAAAATGTCACTGAAGCAAGATCACTATTATACAAGAAGTAAATGTGTAATTTTGTACTATTTTATTTTCATTTCTATCAGGATGTGCAAAGAATACTTGAACACACCCTTTTCAGACATCGTCTACGACAAAGCCAGGCCTCCGGATTTTTTAACCTCCTTTGCTAATCTTGCTCTTGGCTGTCTTCTGTATGCCAGATATGATAAAGACACTACAGGCAAACAAGGCGTTTTCCAGGTAGGATGAGCTGGCTATGACTATTTAAAAACAACAAACTGTGTATATGAATCTGTAAACAAAAAAAAAGGTGTGTTTTTTAATTCCGTTTAAAAACAAATTACTATGTAGTACTAAGGAAGGTATTGAAAATGTAAAAAAAGCTACAGTTTTGCATCATTGCGTTATTGTTTAACTGAAGATTATTAGATATTTATCAACAATGGACATACTTTTTCAAAAGCTTTATGCGTATCTAAAACGTATAAACAATGAATAAGATTCATATATTCCAAGTTCAATTTAATCTTAAATACACATTCTTACACTACAGAGCACCATCAATAGTTGATCGATTATTCATTTAGAGACGCAATATGGACTTATATTTATATCTTTGCTGGGCAGGGCACGTATCCCGTATGAGAGTCGAACGTATCATCGTATGCCAAAGGCAGTCTTTTTTTTTGGTGAGCTAAAAGGTGGTCGACGTAACAGAGGCACCCCACAGAAACGCTTCAAAGATCAGCTTAGGCGTCAACTTTCCTTGGCTGACATAGAAGAGAGAAACTGGTTGCATGCGGCCTCAGAACGAGACAGTTGGAGGTCACTTCCAAAAGCTGCGGGATACACATTTGAGACCAAAAGAAAATCCGCTGCCGAGGACAATCGCAGACGGCGAAAAGAATATCTAAATCGACCACCTGTGGACAATGGTTATGCTTGCCTTGGGTGTGGGAAGATATGTAGGTCACTGCTGGGGCTGTGCAGCCACGGGAAATACTGCACGCCTCACTAATCTTCGGACTCGAAGACTAGCCTTATTATTATTATTATTATTATTATATCACTGCTTATAATGAATTGTTATAAACAGTGGTGTATCAAGGTACCATTGGACCTGGGTTCAATAATACTACATTAGGCCCCCTTCGATAAGTTGAGAGAGAGTCGAGAGTGTAACTGAACCAGAATTGTATCCAATGTATGAGTAGATTTCCAAGAAAAGAGACACAAAAGAAAGACAACCCATTAATTTACATGTAACTTTAACTTTGTTTAAAACCAGTTGAGTTTTTAAAATAATTTTTCTCTTAGTGTGAAACAGAAAGCAAAAAGGAATGTACACAGTGATGATCATTTCAAGTTGCAGTCAACTTGATCTCTCAAGAACACAACTCAAGCAGATAGCTGGCATCATTTGAGAAGTCTCAATGCAATTTTAAAATACTTTAACTAGAAGTCAACTTCACAGTAGACTCGCAAATTCTGAAAAGTGAATGCTTCCCTATATGAATGTCGCACATGAATTGAGCTTGATAAGGGCCGTCCTGTCAGACCTGGCTTAATGTTTTAAAATATCTACTTCTTAGGAGCCATAAGTGTTAAAGTCACGAGGTCAGTTTTGTGGTCTGCTTTATTATGAAACATTGTTCAGTGTTTACTTTTGGAACTATGATGCAGACTTCTGACACATCTCCAGTGAATGGCGCTCACACTGGCATGACCATCAATCGCGAAGCTTTTCAACTGCATTCTTCCCAACGAGAAGCTTTTATATGAGATCACCAAAAATGAGGGTCTTCCACCGTCCTCAGGTCATTGTCAGACTGAGGTGTCTCAACCACCCATAGAAAATGTATCGACGACATTGAAATTATATGATGTTTGCAGCAGCAATAGAATTAGAATTATTCAAAAATATTTTCTCCCCAAATTTTTAAACTTTATTTTGTTGGTTAGTAATTGAGTGGTGTAGAACAAAAGTTCTCAAATAATCTACATAAATGCATAGTATATAAATTATTAGGTCAAAGATTAGTACATAAAAGACATATATAACAGAAATGAGGAGCTAATTGTTAAAATTAATCGGATAAACTGACTTTTAGCGAAGAAGTCATTTTAATTGTATAAAATTTTCATATTTCTGCGGACCCCTTGGGATACGCATACACTATTCATGAATTACTGAAAACTGCAATATATAGCAAAAATATACTGGCGATTCATTACATCAATTCATATATCACAAGTAGTCAATACTTACAGGCAAAAAAAAATAATAAAATTAAAACATAATTTTGTTAGTGGTGTACTTTTACATTGTTTACCTATTTATTAGTAGTAGTAGTAGTATGTTTTTAAAAACACTTTAGACTTTCATGAAACATTGTACTGGTAATATAAGAGCTGCAGTCCTTTTACTCGAGAAACATTGTACTGGTAATATAAGAGCTGCAGTCCTTTTACTCGAGAAACATTGTACTGGTAATATAAGAGCTGCAGTCCTTTTACTCGAGAAACATTCGTGTATGATTCTATTCCATTTACAAACACACAAGATTTAATTTAAGAACGAAAACTCTACAATGGCTTATAGTAAAGTGCTAAGACTGAGATGACTGTGTGATCTTTAGCATTATTACTAAAATGAGTCCTTATTGACTCCTTATTGACTCTCTATTGACTCCTTATTGTACAGCACTTGCATCATTCCTCTGGATAGCATTTTTCTTTTTGAAACGTATTCATCTATTTGCAAGCTACCAGTTACTGATTATTAAAAGATCTTTGAAACAGCCCAATGGATTGCATGAAATTTTGTAAAAGGTTTCTTCTACACCTAAGGTCCTCTCTAGGAAAGAGTTTGAAAGATTCGCAATCTGAATGTGGCTATTCACGATACATTACAAGCTTTAAGTTAAACATTTGTATTGAAATTTCGTATTTTGTTTTTTCCGAAATGGCGACTGATTATATATACAACTTAAATGAATGAATGGCAATGTCTTCGATTCCGTAGATTAAGTACGAGTGCAGTGTTTAATGGTGACAGCTTTCCGCCAAACGGCGTGGGAGGAGTCTTAGTGTAAGTTAGTAGGGGATTTACTTGATTGCTATTAAAGTAAATAAACTGACTGGAATGTCTCTTGGTTCCTCTGGCCCGTGATTACGTTGAGTTCTGTTGAATTTATCTGATAGACTTGTATATGATTTTCACCTTATTAGTTTCTGAGTTATGTTGAAGGCCCGACACGAAACAGAAAAGGTTGTGTGGTCAAATTTCTTTTGATTCATCGATATTCAGTTGATATCTACTTTAAAAGGTTCAATCTATTTCATTCAAAACTTGGATTCTTCATTTTAATGCAACGCAAAATATTTCGAACTAAAATGTTTTATGTCTTTTACATTTCTCTTTTCAGAATGAGCTGAATTTTTGGCTTACAAGTAATCCTGATATTCAGTTACACTTAAACAAATTGAAAGAAATGATTATAACTTTGTCTATGAACAAGAATACAGGTTTCGATGAAACGATAATAGATGGACACAACATAAAATTAAAAAATGATACTTTGAATTCAGAAAATAAGACAGGTTTAGAAAGTATACCAAATCAAGAAAATAAAACAGCTTCAGAAAGTAAAGTAGACCCAACAAATAAAGCAACTCCAAATGGTAAAATAGTTTCAGAAATTAAAACAGCTTCAGAAAGTAAAGTAATTCAGGAAATAAAGACAGCTAATGAAAATAAAACAGCTTTAGGGAATAACACAACTAAAGACAAGACATTTTCTCCAGAAAATGAAACAGCTCCAGATGGTAAAATAGCTTCAGGTAATAATACAGCTCCAGATAACAAAGTAGCTCCAGATAATAGAACAGCGTTAGATGGAAACTCTTTTAAAGTAAAAACGAAAACTTCATTAGACAATCGTAAAAGAAAAGACAGGGTTATTGTCAAAGCTATAGCATCAGGTAAACAGGATAAGACGGCAGATGTTGAGAATATATTAGCTACAACTGGTATCAAGAATATAGCGACAACTCTAAGAAAAGAGAATCAGAATAAAAGGACACATACTGCTTCCATCCTGCCAAATAACAAAACACTAACGTCTAATAATGGAACTATAATAGAAGAAAAACAGAGTCCTGCGCCGGTTACCTACAATAATACATCTTCTACATTGGCAAACAGAATAATAGTAACATTAAACGACCACAATACAACGTCCAATATAAATATAGAACAGTCAGATAATAGAATCAAGCCAGGGAGCACAGTAGCACCAAATACAAACATTACAATACCAAAGACCGATCCAATAAACCGTGATGGCGGAAATGTTTTCAGACAAAAAGATTCCCCATCTATGGATAACAACACAATACCTAGAGCTAAGCAGGAAGAAGAATTAAACCGGGCACGACGTGAAGTTGATCCAGTAAAAGTTATTTTAACCTCGACTGTTGTAAACACCTCAGGTAATGATGTCAATGTCTCTCAGAGTAATGGCTCCTCTCCCATCCCAGATGCACACATTTCCCCGCCTGTTTCTCAAACAGTGAAATACAAGAACACTACCTCGAGCAGATCAGCCAATCAGATCATTGACTCGCCCTCCTACTATGGGTTAAGCTCTTACTTAAAAGGCCAACTAAAAGATGGGAAAGAGACTGTGCTAGTACCAACATGGGTGAGTCAGAACTAATTTTTAAAAAAATTCTTCTATTAGATGTTAAACTTATATTTTCTTTGAATAAATAGCCAATGTTCGTTCTTAGACAAAAAACAACAACAACGGAAGTTCAAACTGCGCCATCTCAGTAATCCCCTACTGGTCTTGATAAGAGTCGAGGTGTGACTTCCGTTGATCCACCATCTTTCTGTTAAATAGCAGACTCATAATTTTTTATTCATGGCATTTTAACGGAACAATGCGGGCCTCTCTAGTTTTCTCTTAAATTAAGTTAAATGTTTATTTCGACGACGACGATGAATATTGAAGTGAATAATTCAAACAGACAAGAGCAGAACTCAATAGAAGAACTGGCAACAATGTATAAAATAAGCAACTAGCAAACCACAAACCGGACCACTCATTAAGAATATTATGACATTATTCCTTTTTTTTGTTACTTTGGTTCATTTCATCTCGATTTTTAAAGATTCTACTGCTGTTTCTTCTAAACCCTATTTCAATACTTTCTCATCCCTCTGTTTTATTTATAGTTGACTGCAGAGTTAAATGGGAAGGTGTCTGTACGTTTACATTGTTAGATCATTGTTGTTGCAGATATCGTTTGATAGGCACGGAGACGTCAGGGACTCCAACAACAATCTGTTTCGCAGCTACAATAGCATTGACCTGACCACCACAGTAACTGTCCTGCATGCTTTGATTTTATCGCACATGACTGGGTTCGTGAATCTTGATGTTGAGACTGAGCTAGTGGTCAGTGTCTTTTGTTCCCTATACTGTGTCAAGCCTTAAGAAATACAATCTAACTTAGGATCAATCAAACATAGTTCACAGTTTTGATTAAGTTAATTTTACTATTACGAATTGACCCCAAAAAAATAGAAAGCTATATTGAATCTCACTCTTCGTCGTCTTGACCAAGCATGTATCAACAAAGACCAGTGCCGAGACTTAATAAGTGTCGGGGTTGTCATTTCGGCCAAGTGTCGTCTGGCCAGATACCCCTGACAGTATATCTCTTGTTATATTAAGTAACTAACAAGATCAAAAGTAACCGCAATATCTGAACGTCTACTACTTAACAACGAGAGTTTATAGAACAAAGGTTTAATGATTCAATGATAGGATAGGACATCAATGATGAGTATACATAATAATAAATAGTAGACCAGCGCGCCTAAGTAATTTGAAATTATGCAACATAATAAAAAGGCTTGTCTTCGAGTCCGAAGATTAATGAGGAATACTGATTTTCCCGTGGCTGTGCAGCCCCAGCTGTGACCTGCAAATTTTGCCACATCCAGGGCAAGCATAAGCATTGTCCACAGGTGCAACATAGAACTAGTTAAAAGGCAAGCGAACCTTAGTCACAGTGCAAACAGTCAAATCTGGGCTCGCGATGCGTACAACCCAATGCCATGGATAATGGCCAAGTAGGATCAATGCTACTACAGATCAGCCTTGACTTCAGTCCGAAGCCTGAGTCCCTGAATGAGAAAAATATGCATTCCTCGTGACCGCCATTCACATCATTTTAATGACAATGACTTTACAGCAACGAAATAACAAAGAAATTGTAATAACCTAACTTAGCCAAACTGGGGAAGAAAACAACAAAAAGAAAGCTCCAGCCAAGGATCCGTTACCCAAACAAAACAAAAAGAAAGCTCCAGCCAAGGATCCGTTACCCAAACAAAACAAAAAGAAAGCTCCAGCCAAGGATCCGTTACCCAAACAAAACAAAAAGAAGCGATGACGCCAACAAAGAGCGTGCTTAGAAACAACGCACAAACTATTATGGTGCACACATGGAAAAACACACTTAACAAAGAACCAACTCCATATGCGCATGACTGTACATAGAATCGCTATAGATCTAGCTATACTATACAATAAATTAAAAGAATTGTTTGTGTCAGGAGAAAGTTTTTATCTTGCCAAATTAATCCACTAATCCCAAATCTGTGGTACGCCTAAGATATAATTAACTTCTTCTTTGAAGGAATGTCTGTAATTTATAATATAAGATAGATCTTTATTCTCACCTAGAAGTTATACCATCTAAAAAATAATTATCCTGACAGAATTACTGTTCGTTATGTAAAAGCTTAGTGAAGTGATTAGAAAGAATTTAAAAAAAAAAAGAGGATTGTCATCATAAGAGGAGTATATTATATGTTATGCTTTACTATGACATATTTATTGTATTCGTCAAACAGCTCTAGAAAATGAAGCAGCTTTAGTATTAGCAAATATATTAACTCCGTGATATATCTAGTCTCTAATATAGAAGTATAACACTCGCCTCTCCCGTTCATTTGTTACCAGGCTTTACAATTGTTTATTCTGGCAGAGCATCCCCTTTTGAAATTTCAATAAACGGGCCAGATTTTAACGATACCAAAACATACACTAATTAGCTCACATTTTATTTCCTTCTCTCTCTCTCTCTCTCCATAACCACCCATCTTTAATATATATATATATATATATAACATGCGCATCTCCGAAGTAGACTTTTGACTTGATGTTGAATGACCCGCTTTATCAAGCCACCGTCACACACACGCACATATTCTTTTGGTCTCCATATTTGATCACATCTGTCAGGCAATGCTGATATCTGCAGGGGTCTTTTTAATTTAGAGTGTTATGGAGAGTGTACTATGTTGACTTAGAGACAGTATTAAATTTAAAAACAAAACTCTCAAAGGTTAAAAAACATTTCTTTATATTACGAAAGGCTAATCAAACAAAAATGCAATATATTAAATAATATTATTAATTTCAAAACACATTTAATGTAAGTTAAATTAACATATCATGATAATTTGTTAAATGTCATGAATTAGATTAATCCAAAGTAAATTATCGATTCTAAACAATGCAAAGGATGCTAGATTTAAAAGATCCCTTTAGCCAGTCAATTAAATAATAGAAATAAGTTTGTGCTACGAGTGATGGAGCTTAGAAATGTAATTTTTTAGTGCAAGTGCAAGAAATGTATCGTATTTTAAATAACACGGCTAATCATAATTTGTTACATTAGATTCGCAAAATAGCCAGCTCTTTATTATTCGATATATGTGGTGTTTTTATGTATTTAAAATTTCCTTTTTGTTCCAATTCTGTAACATAATAGATCCTTTCACTTTACTGTCTTAACTATAAGCAAATGATATATCAATAGCTGAAATATATCAATAGCTGAAATGTAGTTCATTTGAAACAAAATTTGCTTTAAAATAAATTCTAGTAAATCATGATTTTGTGTGCAATAATTTCTGTTCACTCATATTCAATTGACAGACCTACCACTTGTGGTATTCATTTTTTAAAATCTATTTTACTATTACATAACTGATATCAACTTACTCTGTCTGTCTGTCTGTCTGTCTGTCTGTCTGGTACAAATCTCGCACATGTTATTTCTCCCCCTTCCCTGTCTCTGATCGACTTGAAACTTTGTGCTATTCACATTGTCGAAGACAATAAATGAACCAATAAAAATTAACCAATTGGTTACTTAATTTGTAGTAATTAATTAATTAATTACATTTTTATAGAAAAATGAGATAGTATTTGTGCCTTTTTTTCCATAATATAGACTTTGTTTAAAAATATATATATATTTTTGGAACAGAACCTGGTTCTTTCTTCACTTCGTCTGCTGACCTGGTACGTGTCAAACATTCCTGAGCTCAACACTTTCCTTGGGGTGTCCAGGTATCCATCCAGATCCCAGTTGTTTTGGATACTATCTAGAACGGCGTTTCAGTTACAGTCTGTACAAGCAACTTCTAAACATTTGTTAAAAGTAACTCCACTTAAAACTGATCATTACCTTAACAATGTCAGATGTATGCTTCTTACGACTCGTACTATTAGTACACAGTATACTACAATCATGAACTTTTCTTGTCTTTTTCTAGTTTGCAACGAAGGAGATCGAGGCATTTCTGGCTACTCTGCGTAAAGATATGACATTTATCATTTTACAAAGCATTGTCGATGGTGGCCTCGGAAGTGACGGTAAAACACGTGTTCACGTGGATGAGTTCCTTGGCGTAGCTGACCTTGACAACAAAAACGCTAAAAAAGTACAAAATTGACCTAACCGATTGTAGCTCTCTAGTTTTGTCATGGCTTTTTTGTAGTACCATTGTATTATATGTATGTTTACATTTTGCAAGTAAATCATTATTGTAAAGAATATACAACAATCTCTATGAAATCGATTCAACTTCTTTACAATAAAATAAGAATCACTCTGTGTCTAGGAGGCGCGGCGGCTGAGCGGTAAGGGGCTTGGCTTCTAAACCGGGGTCCCGGTTCGATTCCTGTTGAAGACTTGGATTTATAATTTCGGGATATTTTGAGTCTGAGTCCACTTCCATTAGTTTGGGAAAAGTAATGGCGCTTGGTCGTTGTGCTGGCCATATGACACCCTCGTTAACCGTGGGCCACAGAAACAGCTGACCTTTACATCATCTGCCTTATAGATCGCAAGGTCTGAAAGGGAAACTACTTTCTTTAGCAGCTGTTTGCGTCCACATATGGTTCATAGTATTTTATGTATGTTATACATTTTGTGACTATATCATTATGGGAGAAATAGGAAAGAATAATCTGTTTGAAATGAATTCAACTTCTTTTGAATAAGATAAGAATCACTCTTTGTGTCCACATATGGTTTACAAACTGTCTTTAAAGTGATATTATTAATAATTTTTTTCTGGGGGGGGGATATGGGTTGTTTGGCGGTGTAAGTTAGAAAGTTCTAGATCTGTATTGAAAGGTTTATGTTCATATAGTCAGCGGTTGAATCTAACTGATTGTTCCAACAAATTTATCCCTAGATTACAGGAGATGACCGCCTCTTTGCCTCGGCTATGGCCATCAATACTCTTGTTTCCACTTGGACAGTCCAGCAAGACGACGGGACTCTCCAGTTCATCAAAGGTGAAGGCTATTCTTGTTGATGTTATTCAGTGTATGTGTGTGTAACCAAGGTAACGACGAGACAAAGAGAACAGGGTGTTTTGGGGTGAAGAGTTTCTGATGAAACAACGAGCTAGTCTGTCAGAACGTTCATAGAAGTCACGTTGGTGAGAGTTGAAGAGTTTGAGAGACGAGAGACTGAATGTTCTATCTTACTTAATTATTTCATTGTTTCTGCATACATCTACTGTCACGTTGAATATATTTAGTTTTTTAGAAAAAGTTACATTAAGCATTATTTAATCAAGAGGTCTGTACAAGTTTATTTATAGTTATATATTAACATGTTATACGCCTACATCGATTAGGTTTGTACTGTCTGCTTGTCTGCTGTCTGCTTGGAGCTACAAACCAACGGCCGACCAACGACAATTGGTCACTTTTTATTGAATATATTGTATTGGTGACGTAACTGTATAATCACTTAAATGGACAGATCATTTGACCGTGGAGGCCATTTAATGTATATGTCATCTGCCTGTATAGGTTACTTAACTGTATTGGTCATCTCACTGAATAGGTTATTAGACTGTATAGGTCATTAGAGTAGATAGATTGTTAATGCAATAGATGTAAAACCTGTTTTTATTGTTTTAATACGACTTTTGTTCGTACAAGTTAGTGGTAAGGTTGTGACCTATTTCAAGTTTACTTATCTCAGATACGTATGTACAATGATAATTACAAATTTAACATGAACATTAAAATCCCTTTTTTTTCGATAATTTAAACTTTTAATTACAAATATTTATAAACTTTCCTTGACATTATATTAATTTCAAAGCACAATTCTAATAGATAAAAGATGTTATACGATTGTTACTTCTGCTTTCAGAACATTCTACTTGCTGGCGCCATTCTATTCTTTCATCAGCTTTTCTTTTCCAGACCAATCCCGTACTTCTTCTTCTTCTAGCCAGCTTTTTGCTGCTGAGCTGTCAGCTCTTTTGCAGACAGTGCCAAGGAAAAATAGTGTGCTGTTTTATCCCGTACAGCTTATAAATAAACCATTGGCCCATACTCTAAGCACCTTTTCTGTTCATGTAATTGCATCATTCCAAAATTCTTAACATGCACTTGATAATATACACTAAACATATAATTTATAAAGTATTTTGTCTCCTTTTTTTTGAAACAGGGACTGACGACTCTGTTCGCATTGCCGTTAATAGTTTGGTGAATTACGTCAGTAGCTCAGTGGACGACAGCAGCACACGTCAGGACAACGCATATATGACTGACCAGGTTAAAAACTGTCAGGTGAGGTTTTATAATAAGAACTCAAATGCAAAGGGTCCGGTACATTGTTTCATTATCAATGATATACCTTAAGAGGCCTTGCACTTACATGAAACCCATTGGACCTGAGACACACATATACAGCATATATAAGTTGTCATAGGTGAAAGAAGTTATGGATTCCACAACCTATAAAAATACTCCCTAATGGCATGCGTTTCCTATAACCTCTGACAACCTGTCCAACTCCTCGCTTTCACATGACGCTCAGATATTTCACTTCGGCGGAACTGTTTTCACTGATAGGAGGGTGAAGGCGTGTAACTGTTGCCTAAACTAGTAAGCTTCATGCAGCCATGGTACAGAGATGAGATGGTGGTGTCCAGCATAAAGTTTACATGTCATTAAATTCTTCAGTGAGAGCAGCACCAGCTACTTTAAGGAAGAACATCAGAGCCAGTCTTTTTAAACATACTGTTATAATCCTGGTGGTGGCACAAAGAGGGGTAGTGGTGTGTGTGTGTAGTCAGCCGACACAAATCGCCCCAGGCCAGCGCTAGACGAGCGGTCAACCGTGACGAGTTACAACTGTCAGCCGAGTCGAGTGTCAACAGGACGGTTCGGGAAGGATCGACGTCGTGAACAAAGCTCAATAGCGTCACGAGAGTTGTAGTAATCCGACCACCTAGTAACGTCGAGCGGCGTTCTGTCCGGTTCGAGAAGGCCAGTAGGGACCCTATATAAGAGCAGAGGTGTCGCAGTCAGGTCGGTCGAGAAAAGGGGCTCAATACAGCAAGGTTCAGAGCCCGGTTCACGTAACAATACTATAAATTAAGGGGAGGGAATTAAAACAGTTGAGTTATTAACTAACTAATCGCTCTATAAGTTGTATTAAGGTGAACATTTGTTTTATCAAAAAAAAAATTTTCTTTTCTTACTAAGAGGGAGGTAACTACCGATAGAATAGAAAGTTATAACGTCCTATACCGTAAAGCAACTTCTGTGACACCCTGTCTATTACCTGTTATTTTATTATGAGCGTTTTATTCCATTTCCAGACATTTTCAGCGCAGTACCCATCTAATGTTGTCACGACCAGGGAAGGGAAGGTTACATCAACAGAGGAAATGAGTTACAAATTGAGGCACGGAGTCAAAGGAGTTTACTCCCCGGAGGCTTACCAAAAGGAATTAGAAAGCCCTAGATTTAGTGAAAGGAAACAAGAGAGTGACTCTAATCCACTCAACACGCCGACATCTTTGTTTCGCTATTGGTCGAGTACCGCGTACACTAAGGCTGCCTGCATACTGGCTATTGCACAAGCTGCCAATCTTCAAGTCGGACATGATTAACAAAAATGTTTCAATTCGTTTCTAAAGAGAACAATATTTTGGTTGAACAGCGATTCTCTATTTAAACATACAAATTGTGCTGTGTTTAAAGGGACGCAATGAATCAAACTTTAAATCAAAATTGTTCTATCAATTACCTCCCCTTCTTTATCTTCCACTCTTTATATATCTTTACCTCTCTTTTTCTTTCTTTCTTTCTCTTTCTATCTCTTTCTCTTTCGATTTATATATATATATATATATATATATATATATATATATATATATATATATATATATATATATATATATATATATATTCTATCTTTCTCTATCTCTTTTCTGTCTCTCTTTCAAACACTTGTTTCTTCTGACGGTAGTGTCATGTTTCTCAAATGGCTGGATCGCTGAGAGCAATAAAGTTGATCCAATAGTTTCTGTGTCCAGAAAAGCATCTTTCAAGACGTGAACTTTTGAATCTACTTGCAATAGGTGAAGACTTGGTCTAACAAAGTAGTCTGCTTAGCTTTAGCATTGTATTGATTGGTATCATCCTAGTTGTGAGATACAAAACTCATTTAAAAATTGTATGAACTTGTATCAAATGTAAATAAATGTTGAATAAGTTAAAGTAATTAAAGTTTTTTACCTTTGTCAGTGTGTGCTAGTGAGTGTGTGTGTATGTGTGTGTCAGTGTGTGCTAGTGTTTGAGGGTGTTAGTGTGTGCTATAGTGTCAATGTGTGCTAGTGTGTCAGTGTGTGCTAGTATTTGAGGGTGTATGCTAGAGCGTGAGTATGTCAGTGTGTGCTAGTGTGTCAATGTGTGCTAGTGTGTGAGTATGTCAGTGTGTGCTAGTGTGTCAGTGTGTGCTAGTGTTTGAGGGTGTCAGTGAGTGCTAGAGTGTTAGTATGTCAGTGTGTGCAAGTGTGTCAATGTGTGCTAGTGTGTCAGTGTTGCTAGTGTGTTGGTGTGTGCTAGTGTGTCAGTATGTAAGTGTGTACCAGTGTATGAGTGTACCAGTGTGTGCTAGTTGAGAATGTGTCAGTGTGTGGTAGTCCATGTGTGTGTCAGTGTATGCTATTGTAAGTGTATGTCAGTATGTGCTTGTGTGTTAGTGTGTACTAATATGTCAGTGTGTGCTAGTGTGTATGTGAATGTGTCAGCGTGTGCTAGTGTATGTGTGTGTCAGTGTCAGTATGTGTTAGTGTGTCAGCGTGTGCTAGTGTGTGTGTGTGTGTAGGTGAGTGTCAGTGTGTGGTAGTGTATAAGTGTGTACTAGTGTGTGAGTGTGTCAGTGTGTGCTAGTGTATGAGTGTGTCTGTGTGTGGTATTGTATGGGTGTATAGTCTGTTTGTGCTTGTGTGTTAATGTGGGCTAGTATGTGAGCGTACATGTTCTAAAATCGCTCGTCTGACATATCCTGTAGATGCCATGCCGTAATATGTAATATATCTCTTTATCAATAATATGCTATTAGTTTGTAACCAGTTTAGTAACTAAGTTAAGAGCAATGCCTGGTCGTGCGGTTAGCGTGCTTAACTCATCACCATGACAGTTCCGGGTTGTTTGTTTGTTTATTTAGTATGTTCCTTTATAGTTAAAGATAGTCTACTTCCTAGTCCAAACCTCCCGCAGGACGACGAGGGGTTGGAGCGGGTTGGGTTTGACCATCGATAAATCCGAACGACAGTCCAGCGTGCAAACTGCACGACCAAACAGGGTTCATACCCTTCTCGCTGCCATCCCCCGTCGTCCAGCGAGAAGTTAATTATTTTAACTTAGAAAGAACATCCCAAACATGTAAAACAGAAAAAAAAAACATTTTTGACAACGGCAAATGAATCTTTGAAACATTATTTCTTTTGACCATCAAAATTAAACCTCGTCTTGAATAGTCCTTACGAATAGGCGGATCCGACTGACAGGGATCCGATTCCGACGGGGGCCGCCTCTGAGTTTGTGTGCTAGCACAAACTCTTTTTGTGATCTTGTTTAGCTTTTGATTTATGACATTCATCTTTTAAAGAATGTCAAGTTTTTGAATTTAAGGTTAACTTTGTCTTGACTTTTTTGTTTCCTCCGTTGTAAGACATTTTAAGAAACAAGTGTGGGGAAACCCTTTCAATGAACAAGTGTGGGGAAACCCTTTTAATGAACAAGTGAGGGGAAACCCTTTCAATGAACAAGTGTGGGGAAACCCTTTCAATGAACAAGTGTGGGGAAACCCTTTCAATGAACAAATGTGGGGAAACCCTTTCAATAAACAAGTGTGGGGAAACCCTTTCAATGAACAAGTGTGGGGAAACCCTTTCAATGAACAAGTGTGGGGAAACCCTTTCAATGAACAAGTGTGGGGAAACCCTTTCAATGAACAAGTGTGGGGAAACCCTTTTAATGAACAAGTGTGGGGAAACCATTTAAATGAACAAGTGTCCAGAAACCATTTAAATGAACAAGAGTCTAGAAACTCTTTAAAAATGAACAAGTGTATTAAAACCTCTTTAAATGAACAAAAGTCTAGAAACCCTTTCCAATTTGTTGCGAATGATATAAAAAAACTTTATTTTGACCACCCAGTTCTCGACCAGCATTAGCCACCTATGTATATCGTAATTTATTCTTAAGTCAGGCTTCCCCACGTTTTTTAACAATTGACTTCATTTTAGTCTCACTTAAATCATACTAAAAATAAAGATGGCAATTAAAAAATGATGGCTATTACTGAGCCATTGTACTTTGAGGGCTAAGGATTCCTTGCAGAATTAGGGACTCCTTTCTATGTATTATTAGTCTAACCTGCTTGAGTAATGTTACATAGTGTCTGAAAGTTTTGTACTCTAAATCTCTGTGGCATTTTACGTCTCGAGAGACGATCTTTTCCCTTTGCAACTTCTTGTGTGACTAAAGAGGCCAATCCTTGATACACAGCTGCGATCGCAGGTTGGGCATATATAATCACCAGGCGCCGTTGCATTTTCACCCTTCTTTCTGCTTCTGTTGTGTATGGCATCTGCAATCTTTGACCCTTCCCTTATGCTCTCTCTCCATGAGGATCTGTCCAGTGCCACCTCTTCCCACTGGCAACTGGGAAGAGGTGTACTCTAAATAATGTCACTAAAAATCTGTATCAATGAAAAACAAGACAGTAGAGTTCATCCTCTCATTCGAATTGAGAGCCAGGCACATTTCGACATACCTGTCTCATGACATCACCTTCGCAAAATGTCGCCGAATCTGATGGAACCAAGCCCCTTCCGCTTCTCTGATCAAAGGCTTAGAGAGGCAGTAAATTAGTCCGCAGGCCGTAGTTTGGCCTCATTAAACAAAAAAGACAACTAAATCAATAATAGCCCTATCCTTTTCTAAACGTGAGAACCTTTAGTATACTTTTACTTCTTGACACTGTTTAGAAGTCCCCGGAGCACTCGAGTCATTGACTCCCCCACCCCCCTCTTTCTGTTTCTAATCCGGTCTAGTGCTTCCGACACTCTTCGAGTCGCCCACACCTCCCAGCAACGTCCCCCACCAACATTACCTACGTAATCATTTCCTCCACCATCAGCTAACAATGCCGTTGTCGTGTCAAAGGTGCTGGTACAAGCTGACCTAGTAGGGTCATTAACAAAACATGAATGCGCGGGACACGTACGACTGTGGTCTTTGTGAGTTTACATTCATGCTTGGGTCCTGTATGTGTTTGTAGTATAAGTTAATATATAGATAACAATTTTTTTCACAACACACTTATCTAAGACGAATTTTTGCTTCTAGATAAGATGGTCGAAAAGAAAAAAGCGAACTATTCAACTATAGCTCCTCCTTCGTTGTCCTATCCTCGCTTTAAAAAGCCGGCCGCATACATGACATGGGTAGGTTTGGTCAGTTGCAGATAGGCCTGCTTCTTCTCTCAGCTTTTTTTTGTTTCGGCGCTCTATCGCCCTGGCCACTCTTCTTGCTTCAAATCTTGAGACTCCGAAACTCACAGTTTCAAGCCATGAGGAGCGATCGAGAGCTAGTGCTTCCCAGCCGTGAATGTCGATATCGCATTCCTTAAAGGAGCTCTTGGGAGTGTCTTTGTAGCGCTTGTATTGGCCTCACTGGGAACGTTTTCCTGCACACAGCTCCCCGTACAGAAGTCGTTTGGGAAGGCGATTGTCCCGCCCATCGAAGTTAGGAACTTTTTACTGTCGCATTGATTCTAGTGATATTACAGAGACTTCCTCGTTAATGACGCTGAAGACCTTTTGGAAGAGTGATTACTTTGCTTTCAAAGACTACAGTTTGATTAAAAGAAAAGAACCACCTCAGGAAACATATCCTGGTTAAGCAGTTAGCGATATGATCTAGGTATTTTAATAAAAATAAAGTATTAACAATTAAAAAATAAAGGAGTATGTCTATTTTTTTTTATTAGCAATATTTTAACAATAAGTAAACATTAGTTTGGAAAAAAAACTTCTTTTCGGTTTTTATTTCTTTTTTTTTCTATGCATCCTATACACCACTGCCGAGATGGAACACCGATATTATTTTTTTTTTTACTTCACTATCTGTCAGACAGTCTCCCATTAACTGGTTTACTAGAGACATTGCATCCCGTCGCACTGAGCTTGTTATAAGAATGAAAACTGCACTATGCAAAGGCAATTTATTTTTAAATATTATTTTCAACTGCAAAATTGTTTCTTACACGACTAGATGTAGTAGAAGCAAAGACATTCATTTTTTTTTTTAAGGTTGAAAAAATATTACTCAGTGGCTCGTGAACTGACGTACCTTAAGAGTACACAGAAAGCTACGTTCTTCCCCCCCCCCCATGTCTATTATACATTTGGTTGCTGTTATAGAAGAAAACCCCCTATTAGTTGTTTTGTGTGTGTGTATGTGTGTCTTTCGTCTGTCGGCCTGTCACGTTTCTATCGAAAAAAAAAAGATTTTCTTGTAAAAAGTTTATTTCTCCTTTTGACAAAAAAAAAATTATGTAATGTAAATTCGAAATCTCATTATCGATAATATGTTGTTCTGTTGTTTGTTTTTTTTTGTTTTTTTTTTTTCAAGTTAATCAATTTTTAAAGTCCATGGTTTGAATATATTCCTTGCCCATGGGCGAAATTCGGTAGAGGCCACCTCTGAGTTTGTGGTAACACAAACTCTCTTTGTAATCCTGTTATGAAGCAGTAAAGTCTAAAAGAAAATTGTGTACATCTAGTTATGTCATTGAAACCTTTTTTTTTTTTTTGTAAACTAACGTCACAAAATATAGCAGGGGCAAAGCACTTATTTTGTCATTCAATTTGTCTGAACCTAATGGTTGCCCTTGGTTGCGAATAGAAAAGAGGAAATGGGAGGGGGGGGGGGAGCGAAACGGGAAATGTATGAAAGATTAACTCAATTATCTCTGTCACATAGATCACACGTACACAGACACTCACTCACACAAAGCAAACACGTAACATGAATCATTAAGAAACAGTGTAGTTTAAGTAAACAAGAGGAAATAACTCGTCTATTTATTTGAATAGTCTCCCCTGATTCTCCTTACACCAAAGCGAACTTGATTTATTCAATGTCATCAAAAGAAAAAAGGAAGGTAGCTATGACACTTAATGCATGTCTATATGACACTAGATCAATGGAATATAATATGTGCTAATTACCAATGAAATTACTGTGGGAAAAAACGTGAACTAAGCCAAGTTTTTGCCACTGCAGGTATTGTATACCGATTTGAAGATATACTAAACAATCTACAAAAGGCAAAGAGGCAAGGTAGGATATGTGGCAGTGCAGACTCTACAGAAACCCAGGAATCACCCTTTAAGGAGATTCTACAAGCTCAGAATATACTATTCAAAAATTGTATTTCCATATTAAATAATGCGTCTGTCTGTCCCTCTCTCTAGCCTACAATATCTACAATTGAAGGGAGGTAAGACTATGTTTACAGGTGCTCAAAGCAATAACGCCACCACGAAAATGCTATAAACAAGAAACATGCGCTGTGCAAAAGCTTTAAGAAAAAATTTGGCGGCAAATATTAGTCCCTGAAAAACTGATAATCGAAACACAAAATTCATGAATGAAACATGATCTTCTCTCCTTTTCTTTTTGGATGTCCAAGTCCGCACGACTTTTTCCATCAGCAAGCCAGAGTATATCATCTGTCCAACATCTTAATTTAATGTTGGATCATTTCTAATTTATTTGGCTAACAGAAGTACTGCTACGATGCCCTTTTCGTTTCTTTGGTATTGGTAATTGGCTGTGGGGGCGGCACTGTGTGGGTGACGTAACCCTTATTCTTGGTGGCAGAGTGCATGCTGATAAACAATAATGATTATTTATTTTAGCGGGTGTGGGTGGGGGATTCCTATGGTCTAATGGCTTTTGTTGTGGTACTGCGTTGTTAGTTAGTGGAATTGACAAACTGGAGGGTACATTGTTCGAGCCTTGGTCAGACTTGTCTCTTATTCCGCTATATTAATTTTACTATTTTTCTCTCATTAAAAATGTGGTCCCTAGCATTACTTTTATATATTTAATATCTATGCATGATTCATTATTTTACTCATGAATATAGTTTTCCAATAGAACTTAAATATAATGATGAAACTCTAGAAAACGTTCCCTGCAATATCGATCAGCGCAATCCTTTCATGTCTGTCCTATCCAATTAACACCATCATTGACGTTGGGCAGAAGACGAGCTCGCGTATTTAATAAATATCTCAATATGTTGTCACAAGTATTTATATTTAAACACAGCTATAATGCATGTAACACTTGGAACATTAATTCCTTTTTAAAATGTATATATATTTTTTTTATTGTTTTAAATCTTGACATTTATAATGTCCGTCCAGCGTCCAGAGAAAGAAAGAGATACAATCTGCAGTTAAATTCAAAATGTTAATTAAAATCGTTGTTTCATTCGGTGGTATTATGGTCTTCATTATAAATAGAGACGTGGTCAATGGAGCGGAAAGATCAAAGACAACATTGGGAATGGACATAATGTTCAAGTGTTTGATTGTTTTTAGTGAACTAAGACCCTGGAACATAATTTCCAAATTGATCATGGTAATTTTTTGTTTAATGGTTTATGTTGAGATCTTTTTTTTTTTTTGCCCACATTTCCTGTCAACCCTAGACTAGTTCTGCAGAGATAATATTGAAGCTATTTTCTGCTACGAATGGAAAAGCTGGTTATTTTTATTATTCTGCAGTGTTAAAAGGTCAATATCATGTTCCAAAGTATAGCCCCGTTGACACCCTTGTGACCAAAGTTAAAAAATGTAAATTTGGGTAATACAGCAAATCACGAGGTCTTTCAATTGAAAACAAAATCTTCCAGCACGATACAGCGCTGCACAAAAACAGAAGATACTGAGGCGTTGCTAGGGTAGGCGACAAGTGGTGTCATCACCCTCCCCCCTGCACAAAACAGAAGATACTGAGGCGTTGCTAGGGTAGGCGACAAGTGGTGTCATCACCCTCCCCCCTGCACAAAAACAGAAGATACTGAGGCGTTGCTAGGGTAGGCGACATGTGGTGTCATCACCCTCCCCCCTGCACAAAAAACAGAAGATACTGAGGCGTTGCTAGGGTAGGCGACAAGTGGTGTCATCACCCTCCCCCCCCTGCAAAAAATTCATTCTCAATAAAATCTGTCATTGGCTCATTCTTTTATTTTAAAGCTTAATACAAAGTTCTAATTGATCTCCATTGATTGGCACACATATGTTAAGCATGGACTGATTGCTTTTTTCTTTGAGTGTCCATGATTCTGTCATTTAATAACGTTGGTGTCTTCCAGTACCGTCCATACACTTTGCATCCCATAACGACACCATTGGTTAACCACAAAGTTTACAAATGACAAACCAGGGCAATGCTTCTTAGCCTCAACGTGGCAATCTGGAGGAAATGGTTGTTATTAGTAAGCCTAATTAAAATGCTACATGCTAGATTGTCTGATTGTTGATTTTTTTTCGGGACAGAAATTAGTTCAGAAAGGCAGATGGAGACAAGCTTTCATTGGCTTAGAGTTCCGAGTCTTTGACTCAACTCTTTAGACAATGACGAAGAAATGACATCAAAGACGTCAAAAGGAACTGGTTACAAATTGTCTGCGTTGCTCCAAGATGCAGAACCTAGTAAGAGACACGTCAGGTTGAATTTTTGGTAAGAAAATTAGGACAGAAATTTTCATTTGAGCTCAAAACAAATAGGAATAACTCAAGTCATATTGTTGTTTAGGCTATTTCTGATTTCTTAAAACTAAAATGTTATTTAACCTTGGTTAGGCCAATAATAGAATAAGCATCCTCCATTTGGGACCCCTCAACTCAAGATAACATTAAGAAACTGGAACAGACCCAAAATAGAGCAGTGAGATTCATAACAAACGAATATTCACATTTGACTAGAGTAACACATATAGTAAAATCACTAAATTTAGAAAGCCTTCAGGACAGAAGACTCAAAAGTAAAGTAGCAATTATACATAAAACACTGAACCATAATCTTCAAATACAAAAACAAAAGTTAATAAAATACTCTGAAAGACACAAAAGATAAAGGCACAAAGGCACATTCCTCGTCCCATATGCTAGGACAAATTTGTACAAATACTTCTTCCCTAGTGCTATTAGAGCATGGAATGGGTTGCCTGGGCTAGCCAGGAAAACCAGTGACTTGGCAGAATTTAAGTCATTGGTTAATATGCATGACTAAATGCTTGACGCGTAGGACGTAATCATCTTCTTTTTTGAAGTAACGTCTGTATTATATAAGAAAGAAGCTTTTCAAAAACTATTGTTACATTAAAAAAAAAAAAAAAGCGTTTCGCGCCACTGGCTTATAGGAACGACAACCGAGGGAAACTAAAACCAAAAAAAGAGTGCTATCGATTGGAGAAACGAGACCAGACTTGGCTAGGGTCGACCAATCAAAAGCGCTGGTATAAAGAGTCGATGGGGTGTCTACGCGTTCCACTTTATTGAGCTCTGATGTTGAGGGCGGTCATCAAATCTCCCGTGATCCCTGTAAGTATTCTATGTAGAGTAAAGCGTGATAGATGTATGAGCACTGTAGGTCTATTTGCGAGGAGCAAACTAAACTTGTTCTGTTATATGTACACCTAATGACTTCTATTTTGTCGCAGCATATTTCGTTTATAAGGTCTACATGTGTACATTTACTTATTAACTTATATTACTACGTTTATAATCCTCCCGGAATTTAAAAATTACTTGTAGTTTTCATGAGGTTTTTTTTTTGTAAACTATTTGTGTGTGTGTGTGGAATTGTGTTTTATGTAACTATTTGTTTCTCTGTATAATTGTTTCCCTGTATGTTTTCTTCACTGTAACTGGTATTCATCTTTTTTTTTTTTGGTCTGACTTTTTCTCTTTCTCTTCTCTGGGTGTCTGTAAGTGTATGCGTCTATCTCTTTCTGTGTCTCTCTTACTTTTTGTGTGTGCCTCTTTCTTTCTGTGTGTGTGTCTACTCTCTGTAGGAGTCTCTCTCTCTCTCTCTCTCTGTGTCTCTTTTTCTATCATTGTTGTGTCTCTCTTTTTGGGTGTCTCTTTTTCTATCATTTTTGTGTCTCTCTCTTTTTGTATGTTTCTTTTTCTATCATTGTTGTGTCTCTCTCTTTTTGTGTCTATTTTTCTATCATTGTTGTGTCTCTCTCTTTTTTGTGTCTATTTTTCTATCATTGTTGTGTCTTTATCTTTCTATGTGTGCGTTTCTAGCTCTTTATATGTGTATCTATTGTTTGTGTATGTGTGTTGCTCTCTTTCTGTGCGTGTCTTTTTCTGCTCGTATCTCTGTCTTTCTGTGTGAGTCTCTCTTTTTGTTATAGTGTGTGTGTGTCCTCTATTCAGATGGCACATTCATGTAACGGATCCTGGTTATTGGGGGGAAAAAAGAAACATTGACACGGTTCTCTAAAACGGCACTAATGTTGTGTTAAAATTTGACAGTTGATGTAAATCGTTGGAAAAGAATTACTATCTTGTTGGCCACAAGGTGAAAACATTTTGGTTTGACCGTTTGCTTTATCTTTGTCTTCAGATATTTCCGTATGTAGGACCTAGTCCTTAAAGAGTTTAATAAATAAATGTTCAGGACTATTTTGAGCATCGTCTTCTCAGTCTAAATTCATGGTCTAGCATTAGAATAGGATAAAGTGGAGTAGATCTACACATTGGCTTAACCAGGATTTGGTTTCTGTTCGAAGTTAAAAAATGTGTTTTTGTCCAACATCAGGATGGAATAAGAGTGAGAACTAATCATGTTGTATAGGAAGGAGGAGTTGTTGTTGTTGTTGTTTTATATTGTATTTGTTTTTTGTTTTCTATTAATCTTATTCTACTGCAAAATATTTTCTTCTTCTTCTCTCTCTCTCTCTCTCTTTCACTAGCTCAGATCTTAAATAGATATTAAACTTTAACTCCCTACTCAAGCTGACGCACAAGGCTCCTAGACAATAATATAATTATAGAGTTCTGTTATATTTTGATGTACCTAGACATTGTTAGTTCTATCATTCTTGAATGTCAGTGAACGAGACGCAGTGTCTTTAGAGTTCAGTATTTTCTTTTTTTCTCCATGTTTTATAATTTTTAAGGAAATTATAAAAAAATTTTTTTTTTTTTCAATCCAAACGATGTAAACATACTCCTACATATTCGTTTGCTCATTCTTCAGTGGCAAAAATTGAAACCTGGACATGGATCTCGAAAACGGTTCAACGATTTTCTTAGAAATTTGACAGTTTAGGTATATCTTTGGGGAAAAAATTTACTAGCTAAACGGCCAGACGGTGAAAACTGTGGTTCTATTTGGTCTGGATGTCTAGACAATCTTTCTCTTGGACATGCATACGTCATTGGGTATTACCGTATGTATTCATTATTATAGTTCAATACATAAATACACTTTTAGGAACATTTTGCGCACCATCTTAATTAGAAATCTGTCTAGACTCTAGACTACTGTCTTATTTATGTTTCTGACTCTATAGACCTTTCACCAAACTAGAACTAACTTGTTATACTATGTATATATTTTATATCCAGTATTCTAGTCTAATGTTAATATGTCTAGACCTGCATAACCAAACCAGAGCTTTATATACTTAATTTAGCTGCTTGCAACATCAAAAAATACATTTACAAAGACAGTATCCCATACATTTAACAATCTTGATATAGTTTTCAACAAATGCTCGATCGCCATCTACGTAAAACTTCCTCAGGTGTACTAGTCGTCTTATCTTGCAGTGTACAGAGTCAAAAATATATATTCCTAATAATTTATTAACTAGCACTATACTTAATCGATGCTGAACGTCAGCTGAAACTATCGATTTATAGAAAAACCTTAATTACATATTCCAATCAATCGTAACGCGTTACTGCGTTTTTATCATTGCTAGCTTTACCGAAAAAGAGTTTCATATTTGTGTTTTTTAGTCTATATCTCAAAACAATTTTGTATTGCATGAGAAATATCCTACTACATTAAACAAATTTGCTCAGCCACAATGGCACTTTAGAATGATAGGAGCAATTTTTACCCGTAGTTACATTTGAAATAAGAAAAAAATAGTAAATAACAACCTATTCAATAACGTAGACACCATGGCACGAAAGTATTCGTTTCTCCGGGTTCATGGCCATTAGCAGCACAAATGAGCCATCGAAAACAAAAACTGCGTGAAACATTGTAACTATTGAAATGTATCAAATTTATTTCAGAAATTATTTGTCAAACGTTTTAACAGAACTAAATGTAATGATACTAATTTTTGATAAAGGTAATCTCTGCACTGGAATATCTTTTTGTGGATAATTGTTTGTTTTTGTTTGTTACACTCAGACTAAGGAAAGAATGGGAAAGGAGGAGAGGGGGGCATCATATACCTGGCCCGGGCCAGTATGTACCTTCATCGCTACTGAACAAAACCGTATTTTGTAAAATTCTCGATTAAAATTTTGGTTTTAAAAAAAAAAGGATGTTTGCATTATTAGATTTTTGTTTAAATGAACGAGCGGAATAAAAAAAACAACCACCCACACACACACACACTCACTCACACACACTCACTCACACACACACACACACACACCCACACACATTCTTTGAGATGCTATTTCTTTTTAAACAAATTCAATAAAAACAAATCGCAGTTCAGGATCAATGTCCATGTCTAAAAGTTCGAACACATTTCTCTGTACTAGAGGCGGCTATTGAAACCATTCGTCATCTCACGCTCTACAGTCACTCACTGGATTGGAGAAATGAAGTGGAGCTCTTATTCTTATTTCCCTCATAGAAGATCTCAACATTGCATCGTGAAACAGAGTGGAAATACTATTTCCAAAATTCTCCTCTTCGACTTTAAAACGTTTTTGCTGGTATTTATAGCTGAACAAAGACATTGAAAAACTGATCAATTATAGAAATTCTCTTTTAAAGTAGTATTCTCATACCCTAAACATTGATGGGGTTTTTTTTTTTAGCCTTTACATTGAAATCGAAAATGTTGTGCTGAGTTTGTTCAATGTACGTAGAAACAGATTGGGCTGTGTTTGTTTCGTTCATCCCACGTCTACTTCCGGTCCGGTAACTCTTTATTGAACTTAACAAACCATGGCACATCTTCCAGTTATCTACCCCTGCCTATTCCTTTTACATAAATTTTATTTTTACCTTTACAGAACTTTATTCTCTTTCAATTTGTTTGCCCTTTAGAATTCTCTCTCTCTCTCTCTCTCTCTCTCTCTGTCTCTCTCTCTCCAAGTCTCTCGCAATGTATTGAAATAACTTTTCTTTACAAAGACTAGCATTGTTAAGTCTAGAGTTGAAAAAAAAAACAGTTTGCCGATTGATAATCCCTCCTATATACGCGCTAGTCTGTCGTTCGGTCGTCTCAATGGGAACCCTTCACAGTGCATGGACCCTTCCCAGTGCATGGACCCTTCCCAGTGCATGGACCCTTCCCAGTGCATACACCCTTCCCAGTGCATGGACCCTTCCCAGTGCCATTAGGACTTATATAATAACAATGGTTTAAATGTAGATCGAACAGGTAAGTCGTGTACATTGTGTGTTGATTATAGTTGATATCAATATAGTGTATTTTGTATCTACAGTTACTATCATAGAAAACCAATCTATGAGAAGCAGACCAAACATAAATGCATTCGATGTCAGACAGGAGTGGTAGACCTGTGACATGAGTGGTAGACCTGTGACAGGAGTGGTAGACCTGTGACAGGAGTGGTAGACCTGTGACATGAGTGGTAGACATGTGACAGGAGTGGTAGACCTGTGACAGGAGTGGTAGACCTGTGACAGAAGTGGTAGACCTGTGACAGGAGTGGTAGACCTGTGACAGGAGTGGTATACATGTGACAGGAGTGGTAGACCTGTGACAGGAGTGGTAGACATGTGACATGAGTGGTAGACCTGTGACATGAGTGGTAGACATGTGACAGGAGTGGTAGACCTGTGACAGGAGTGGTAGACCTGTGACATGAGTGGTAGACCTGTCACAGGAGTGGTAGACCTGTGACAGGAGCGGTAGACCTGTGACAGGAGTGGTAGACCTGTGACAGGAGTGGTAGACCTGTGACATGAGTGGTAGACATGTGACAGGAGTGGTAGACCTGTGACAGGAGTGGTAGACCTGTGACAGGAGTGGTAGACCTGTGACAGGAGTGGTAGACCTGTGACAGGAGTGGTAGACCTGTGACATGAGTGGTAGACATGTGACAGGAGTGGTAGACCTGTGACAGGAGTGGTAGACCTGTGACAGGAGTGGTAGACATGTGACAGGAGTGGTAGACCTGTGACAGGAGTGGTAGACCTGTGACATGAGTGGTAGACCTGTGACAGGAGTGGTAGACGTGTGACAGGAGTGGTAGACCTGTGACATGAGTGGTAGACATGTGACAGGAGTGGTAGACCTGTGACAGGAGTGGTAGACCTGTGACAGGAGTGGTAGACCTGTGACAGGAGTGGTAGACCTGTGACATGAGTGGTAGACCTGTGACAGGAGTGGTAGACCTGTGACAGGAGTGGTAGACCTGTGACAGGAGTGGTAGACCTGTGACATGAGTGGTAGACCTGTGACAGGAGTGGTAGACCTGTGACAGGAGTGGTAGACCTGTGACAGGAGTGGTAGACCTGTGACATGAGTGGTAGACCTGTGACATGAGTGGTAGACCTGTGACAGGAGTGGTAGACCTGTGACAGGAGTGGTAGACCTGTGACATGAGTGGTAGACATGTGACAGGAGTGGTAGACCTGTGACAGGAGTGGTAGACCTGTGACAGGAGTGGTAGACCTGTGACAGGAGTGGTAGACCTGTGACAGGAGTGGTAGACAGACAGACAGAAAAAAAGGGAAAAAGACTGAGAGAAAGAAAGAGAGAGAGAGAGACTCGGAGAGACACGTACACAGAGACTGAGGACAGAGACAGAAAGAGAGAGAGACACGCACACAGAGACTGAGGACAGAGACAGAAAGAGAGAGAGAGACACGCACACAGAGACTGAGGACAGAGACAGAAAGAGAGAGAGAGACACGCACACAGAGACTGAGGACAGAGACAGAAAGAGAGAGAGAGAGACACGCACACAGAGACTGAGGACAGAGACAGAAAGATAGAGAGAGACACGCACACAGAGACTGAGGACAGAGACAGAAAGAGAGAGAGACACGCACACAGAGACTGAGGACAGAGACAGAAAGATAGAGAGAGACACGCACACAGAGACTGAGGACAGAGACAGAAAGAGAGAGAGAGACACGCACACAGAGACTGAGGACAGAGACAGAAAGAGAGAGAGAGACACGCACACAGAGACTGAGGACAGAGACAGAAAGAGAGAGAGAGACACGCACACAGAGACTGAGGACAGAGACAGAAAGAGAGAGAGAGACACGCACACAGAGACTGAGGACAGAGACAGAAAGAGAGAGAGACACGCACACAGAGACTGAGGACAGAGACAGAAAGAGAGAGAGAGACACGCACACAGAGACTGAGGACAGAGACAGAAAGAGAGAGAGACACGCACACAGAGACTGAGGACAGAGACAGAAAGAGACAAACTGATATAAAAAATTCGAGAGCTATCTCATAAAAAAATTATCGGATGTAAACATTTTATCCCGCGCACATTATATCCGATTCCCCACACACACACACTCACACACACACACACTCACTCACACACACACAAATCTGTTAACTCAGCGTAGATTGAATGTTCCAAACAGCACATGAGGTCACCACAAATCTAACTCAAGTGTCTTGCATTTCAAACACCCGCTTTCACACCCATGAACATTCTGGAACATAATTTACAACCATCGAAAATCGCCTTGCATTTTATGTTTCCTATTTTCTTTCTCAAAATTCTTTCTCAGGTTCGGGATTAAATTACAGCCTCGACGTCTGCACTTAATTATAAAAGCGATAGAAATCTTACTTTAGCTAAATTAAATAGGGGAAAATCAAAAACAAAAAAAAAAAAGCATACGCTCTTGCTTTAATTTCTCGGCTTTTATCTGCCGCCATGGTAAGAAGATCGCAAGAATTGTTTTTATATTTTTTTATATTATCTCTGAGAAAAAAACTAATTGTATTTGCCTTCATCAATATTCATGTCGTCTGCTCAACTTATCTTCTATTGAGCAGATTAGATCTTAGCAGCAGATAAGTGACGGAGCTAGATGCTCTTGTATTGCTTCTCATTGCATTCCCTGGCAGCTCAGAATGAGCTAAGGTGATTACGTCGGCATGTTCTAGAGATAAAAATTAGATTTCAGACATGCGAGAGCGTTATTTTATGAACATGTAGAAATGAAGGGAGCAGTTTGGAATAGCTGTTCTTGTTTTTACAAACTTTATAGTGCTCACTCTCTCTGTCTGGTCATAAGTTTGTACACGCTATTTCTCACACTTGTAATTTTCGGATCAAGTTGAAACTTTGCACATTTATTCGTTGACGAAGACAATACATTAATCAATGTAAAAAATTAACACGTTATTTAAATAATTTGTAGTAATTAGTTCATTAGTTCTGCAGCATTAGGACATTTGTCAGTTATTGTGCGGTTCTTTCCTTTATATAAGTTTTTATTTTAACGATTTTTCTTATGTCTTTTTTTATTGAGACCTTCCAAATATCAGCTTCTGATCGTGAACAATTAATTCAGAATGTTATATTACTAAATTATCATTTAAACCAAACTAATGACATTTCACTTTGCGCTCTGTTTCGACCTATTAATTTAAAGATTAGATTATTCTGCGGCCCAATTTCATTGTATTCATGCTTCTAAATAAGGTAACAAAACATTTAGCTTAGTTTGTTTTTTTAACAAAATGGATACTATCACCTAGAAAAGTTCAGCCTATATGAAAATTGATATTTCAATGTTTACTTACGACGAATAGGTCATGTAAAGTATCCAATAAGCCCTTGGCAATGTCTCTTCTCTTTCTCTATTTGAAGTGTCCAGCTATCGTTCTTAGATCTCATAAACTAAGAGCCTTTATCAAGCAGCGATAGTATTTAGTTGTTATGTGTGTGAGCATATAATGATAGAGAAAAAAAATGTCTACACACTTTAAACTGTCATAGACAAAGGAGATAAAATACGTAGATCAAATGCCACACATTGGGATATTGTACAAATGATCGCTCCTTTCTTTTTTTGTTTCTTATCTTCTTATCTTATATAATACAGACGTTACTTCAAAAAAGATGATGATTACGTCCTTAATTAATAAATTTACTTGGCAAGAGTGGAGTTAAATTTAGTGCCCTTGACATAGATGTGTTTGTCGTTAAAAATCTCCAAAATTACTTTGTAAATATTGTAATTGTAACATTCTAATAACTATTTTAATGTATCTCATAGGCTAGAAATCTTAAAATCTTTAAAAATAAATGACTACGTACAACGGGTGTCCCTAAGTCAATTCTAGTCATGCATGTTAGTCAGTGACTTAAACTCCGCCCTATAACTAAGATAGATTTAAAGAAACATTGAACTAACCCGGAGGAAAGTCTCCCAAATTAATCCTCTCATCAGGCTCTACATCACAGGAAGGACTTTATCCTCTGTCCCTTTTCTCGTTCTGATATTTAGAAGCAGAAAGTTATCCAGAAAAAGGTTTCTTTTAATGGGTAATAAAAAACTGAATGTATTCAACACTACAAGACAAGAACTCCTAAATGTATGAAGAACAACGAAAGTAAAATCTACAAGTTATCAATGGGGAAAAAAAGTGAAAAAAATAAGTCTATAAATTATAAAAGGAAATAATTCCTTAATTAATAAACATTAAAGAAAATAATATCCCGAAGTTGTGAATAATAAAAGAAAAAATCCTAAATTTATAAATGATACCGGTAACTAAATGGTACATCAAATACTATCCAGATTTAATTAATGATAGTGAATGATAGAGTAAAAACAAATGGTAAATTTATACATGATAAAGGAAATAAATCCGGAATTAATAAATGATAAACGAAATAATATCTCGAAATTATGAATGATAAAGTATTACAAATCCTAAAATTATAAATGATAAAGTATTACAAATCCTAAAATTATAAATGATAAAGTATTACAAATCCTAAAATTATAAATGATAAAGTATTACAAATCCTAAAATTATAAATGATAAAGTATTACAAATCCTAAAATTTTAAATGATAAAGTATTACAAATCCTAAAATTTTAAATGATAAAAGGAAATGATATCTTTTAGATATGAATGGTAAAGGGAACAAGTCCTAAATTTATAAATAATAAGGGAAATAAATCTCTGTAGTTGCAATAAAAAACAGAGTAGAATCGATAGTTGGAGTAATATGATTCTCTAGTCAACCTATCAGCTTTGAGGTTTAAATCACACCATCTGACACACACGTACACCTATACACTCTTTCCCACACGCATATCAGGAAAATCTTCCATCCGGCTTGATAATAACAACAAAGTCATCGATACTTAAGATCGATATCAGGCGCCGCTGGGAGAGGGAAGAGAAGGAAAGTCATAAAAAAAGAGATATAAAAGGACTCGCACTTGCCCAGGAAAAGACAACTTGTACATTCGGTCTAATTGCGATTACGTCCCCTTCTTGTCCAAACAAGGGATCACGATCCTTTTGCCATGATTAGATCCCTCTTTAAAGGCAATCGGAGCCTCTCACCCTTCACAGAAACGTTCGAAATCTTTCTTGTCTGCTTCCTCTTATTTCACATGAGCTGGAAGAAAGGGGGGGGGGGGAGTGTGTTGAAAGAAAACAGTTATTGTATTGTTTCATTGCTTAGTGTAGGGTTGAAATGGGGATGTTCCGTGTTTTTATTTTCTTAGAGAGTGTCGGCGTTCACGCCCCTCCTCTCTGTCCTTTAACGCCAAGCCTTAATAAATGCTTCTCTTGTTTGTATCTTTAGGATCAGTGGCGTGGCAAAGCACCCCGTTGGTACGGACTCTAAGATATTAAAAATAATCTTTCTGTATGTATTGCCACATTCGACTATAATATCGTGGGAAATGAGATTGTGCTTTACTTTGACCACGAAGATGGATTTATAATTGCAGTTATAAAATAAAGAATGTCATGGACGCCATTGTTAAGAACAACTTTTACCTACTAAATAATAAAAATAGTACTTAAAAAAATAAAGCTAAACTCCACATTTATATCCATATCTCTTAATACTGTTATATTTTTTTCCGTTTTTCGATATCAAGCAAAGTTAATTAATTACCTCTTTTTAATAAACTTTAAAAAAAAATGTATTCATGTTTTGTAAAAGAACAATGACCATTTCTACAAGGGTTCACCTTAAAACAAGAATGGGAGAGCAAGAAATAACGTGATCAAACTTTGTACCCGAGTGAGTTGATATACACTTTGTAATACAAAATGTGTTTTGCAATCTTTAGAATATTGACGTCGTTACACTCGATCAGTAACAACATGTTACAACTTACATGACACTCAACACTCAATCAGTAACAAAATGTTACCACTTACATGACACTCAACACTCATCCGTAACAACATGTTACAACTTATATAACACTCAACACTCAATCAGTAACAACATGTTACAACTTACATGACACTGAACACTCAATCAATAACAACATGTTACAACTTATATAACATTCAACACTAAATCAGTAACAACATGTTACAACTTACATGACACTCAACACTTGTACGCCATCTTGGCAAATAATAAATGACAATCTTTCAATGGCCAACTGAAATATTTAATAATCATAGGCGCGGGCGCAATGAACCCCTTAGTGATGTATAGTTCCCCTCTCAGATCTTGCGATCTATGGAGCAGGTGATCTAAAGATCATCTGTTTCTGTGGCCTACGGCTAACGAGGATATTATGTGGCTAGTACAACGACCAACTGCCTTTAATTCTGCCCAACTATTGTCAGGTTCCAATTAGAGAAGGGTGGACTAAGACGCACCCTAAGGATACTAAAATTAGAAATCCCAGTCTTCCCTAGGATTCCAGCCCAGGAACATCCGGTTAAGAATCAAGCGATTTACCACTCGGCCAACTCACCTCTGAACCCCTTTGCACTATACTTTAAATTTTGGAGCGTCTTTCTCTTCTCTAACAGATAAAAACACCATGATTGTAGTTTAAAATAGACGTCGGGCTTATTATTTATACTAGATAATATTATACTAAAGACATGGATTCTACAAACGCGCATGTACCCAAACCTCTAGTTATGAATTGGTTTATTTGCTCTATATGAGTATAGTTAGTGCCCCGTCTACAAAATCAATGTACAGATAAGTGCGTGCAGCTCATTACTTTTGGACACATGCTGGAGACAGCCATTGATGCACGCAATACAATTAGCTTTATATAAACTAGGTACAAATATGTAATGTCTTGAGTACTGCAGCTCATGAAATCAACAATTTTCAGAATACAAGCAATACTTAAGTATCTGTCATAACAAAATACTTACTAAGTACAAAATTTACCTTTTTTCAGACCTTGCCATCTATTGGGATCAGATTATTTATTTCTATGCCCGGAGGTTAACAGTGGTGCTGTGTGCCAGACACAACGACTAACTGCCTTTACTTCCCCCATAGTGTCTGGTAAGTTGGGTGTACTCAGAAGCAACCTTAAAATTCCGAAATTGAATCCTAATGTTTACCAAGATTCCCGCTCGAGATCCCTCAGTTCGGAAGATAAGCGTCTAACCATTCGGCCACCATAAAGTACAGCAATTTAATAGAAGCGTTTTTTTTTTCTTATCTTATCTTATATAATACAGACGTTACTTCAAAAAAAGAAGATGATTACGTTCTACGCGTCAAGCATTTAGTCATGCATATTAACCAATGACTTAAATTCTGCCAAGTCACTGGTTTTCCTGGCTAGCTCAGGCAACCCATTCCATGCTCTAATAGCACTAGGGAAGAAGCCTTTGTACATCATATCTCATGTCGGTATTAGTGATACTGGCTCTGCGTTGTAATTTTAGATTAAGTTAATATTAAGAATTACTGAAACTACATATTCAGAAAATAAACGTAGTTCTGTTGACATATAAGCTTTGCTTCCGTACTGATGTCAATATAGTTTAATTTAAATGTTTTATTACAAGCAATAAATGTGGGCACTGAATTTTTTAAGCTTTGGATCATAACTGTATTTACCTAAGCTAAGCAACTTACATTTCATCAGAGGGGGAAAAAACGGCATTATCACGTATTTGTGGAATCTGGAGAAAGAAGCTTCTCGCGCCTTAAACTAATTAAGAATTACTTGATGTCAACAATTCTCGTAGATAGATTGAAACATTTGGTAATTCTTGCTATTGAGCGTGATCTATGTAGGAAACAGAATTTTTATGATATAATCTATTACTTCGCTACACGCAAGGCTCGTAAAGTAATTCTGTAGGTAGTAAAGAATGAATAAAATGCAAAGACAAATATATTTTCTAATATAAACTCATAATTTTCACTTATTATCCGTATCCATACCCAAACTGGCCCCGCGAAATCCGTTTCGCATCCTGTCCCACAATGGTTAACTCCGGCCCTGCTATTTAGTGACGGGTGAATACAGAGTAGATTACTTGTTCTCTTTCGATGACTTGTTGTTCACAATGCTTAAGTCATGCCCTGCTATTTAGTGACGGGTGAATACAGAGTAGATTACTTGTTGTTCACAATGGTTAAGTCCGGCCCTGCTATTTAGTGACGGGTGAATACTACTTGTTCTCCCCCGTCTCTTCTTTTTTTTTTCGCCTCTAAAATTACGTGCGGTAAATGTAGTCCGTCCGACTTGCAGAAATAAAAGAGTGATCTTTCCATTACTTGGTGTCCAAACTCTTGAGCAATGAAGAGAATTTTATATAGAGCTATTTCATCACAGACGGTCTTATCAGGTGCACACATCTCTTACAAATATCGTTCTACTCAAGCTACTTCTTCTATGACGTGCACTCGTTTCAGTGCGATGAGTTGTGCTCTATACATGACAGTAAATTCTGCAGCTTAGGTCACAGTGAATTCGATGAAGTCTGGAACCTCTCCTTCACGGAGCTAAAAGAACTTTCGCAAACAGGCAGACGTACATTTTGTGTTCGAAATCGAGGTGGGCACCAAAAATAATACTTTAAGAAATATTGAACTATTGAAACATAAACAATATACACATTTTAATCCAGATAGATTACCTTTTTTTTAAAGTTAAAAAAAAAAGAAACAAGAAAGTAAGAAAAAAAGATAGATGGATACTAAATAGATAGATATGTAGATAGATAGATAGATAGATAGATAGATAGATAGATAGATAGATAGATAGATAGATAGATAGATAGATAGATAGATAGATAGATAGATAGATAAATAGATAGATAGATAGATAGATAGATAGATAGATAGATAAATCATATTTTGGTAGTAAATTTATACCCATTCTTTTCATTGATGGTAGATCTAACTATTTTTCCCTCCACTTACAATGCCATTGTTAATTCAGGACAATGTCTTCAAAGTCTAATGTTATTACGACCCGATACCCACGACCAGACATCGAGCAACGTCCTGAAAGCTCCGGTCAAAACTTCGAGGTCTCGAGCCACGTAAGGTATACCTAGCAGAAGGGAGCAAAGAGACTCAGAAATCCAACCCTGTACAGAATACAAGAAGGCAGAGTAACTATACAAGAGGATGAAGTGTCAAGGAGGACAAGAGTTGAGAGTGTGACAAATAGACTTACAAAGAGGACATCAAGAGAGAGGCTGTTGGGAAAAGTGGTAGAGAAGAGCTCCACATGCGAGTGGTCAAACAAGGAGTTGCTTGCTCTTGATTGAAAAGGGATGTTATCGATTAGCTTAGTGGCTTGTTCCTTAATGGATACAAAGCATGCAATAAATATCGATTGGGGGTGAGTCGAAATGACAGGTCATTGTTGTCATGCGAACCGGTAATAGCCTGGTCATGTTTAATTTGGCCAGTCTGGCCCTCTTTATAGATAATCTTTTATTTCTTTAGGGTCTGTGTAATGTCCAGGGCTATCGAGAGTCGATACTTCCATTGCGTGTTAAGTCAGAATCGATTTCTTGACGGAAAAGTCGTTTCCTTATGCTCTCTGAAGCGTTCTCAATTCTTTGAGAACTTGACTTAAACTTTTAATACTTGCAGGTATTGAAATGGTCAATGCAAAAACTAATGAATAATTAGTTCTATTTTTTATATGCCCCGAAAGGGAAAAGCCAGTATTATTAGTTTTGTATATTTTTCTATATTTGAACTGTCCGTCCGTCCAACTGTCCGTCACTTTTAGATCTAAAAACTAGAAAACCTAGTGTAACTCTGAAATTCTATTTTTGAGATTTAGTGTTTGTTATAAGTCGGGTCATTTTGTTGAGATATTTCATTTTTCCCCAATTAATTGTTCTAATTTTTCTAATATTTCGTTAGATTAGATCAAAATTTCAGAGGGAAAAAAAGCTCAGGGTTGATTAAACTTAAAACTTTAGTCAGTCGTTCAAACCCATCCCAGTTGTCTTCCACTGCCCTTTGAAAGGTTTGGTATAGGACGTAGTATCTTTCTGTAAGAATAATGGAGTTTACGAATCAATGAAAAAGGCAAATTAGATTATTTGGTAAATCTATCTATCTATCTATCTATCTATCTATCTATATCTATCTATCGATCGATCTATCTATCTATATCTATCTATCTATCTATCTATCTATCTATCTATCTATCTATCTATCTATCTATCTATCTATCTCTCTCTCTATATATATATCTATCTCTATATATATCTATATCTATATATATATATATATATATATAGAGAGAGAGAGATAGATAGATAGATAGATAGATAGATAGATAGATAGATAGATAGATAGATAGATATAGATAGATAGATAGATAGATATATAGATATATCTTTTTATCTATCTATCTATCTATTTGTCTATCTATCTTTCTATCTATCTATCTAACTAACTATCTATTATCTTTCTATCTATCTATCTATCTGTCAATCTCTGTCTGTCTATCTATCTATCTATCTATGAATCTGTCTATCTATCTATCTATCTATCTATCGATCGATCGATCGATCGATCTATCTATCTATCTATCTATCTATCTATCGATCTATATCTATCTATCTATCTATCTACCTATCTATCTATCTTATGTCCACTTTGCACAATGAAACTGCAAGGGTTCAGAACCATTAAAGTAGACACTATATTTTTAAAAACGAAAATAAATGTGGCCTTGACATGCGTATCAGAAATGAGTTTTTGAAGATGAAAACTACATTTTAAATATAATGGCACACGCTTTGGAGTATATCTCGAGTTAGAGAATAAAAAACAGTCTTAAATCCCCATAGATAACAATTCTGCCATTGTTTGATTTAGCAAAATATATAGTTAAAAGCATGTTCTATATAGTTGAATTAAATACCACATTACGTTTTTTTATATTTGGACTAAAGAACAAACCTGACATATCTATCTATATAGATATACTAGCCGGTAATGAACCGCGGCTTGCGGGCCTTGGTTTTGGATATTACTGATCTACTGGATTGTATTTAGATTTATGTTAAACTTGGAAAATGTTGCATTCACATTTTTTAAATAAAGGTACAGTGAGAAAATGGGTTTATCTGTACAGCCAACATATATATCTTATATAAAATAATGTGAAAACAGGTTTACCCGATATAAAGATACAAAAAATTAGGTACTTTTGTCTATTGTTAGGGCTCTTCGGTTGTGGAAAGAACATTAAATATACACTACGGTCTCCGCCATATTCTATAGAACATTTATGCCAAGTTTTATCAAGATAAGTCAAACGGTTATGATTTGTATTCGGGACATACATACAAACATACATAAGCCTTACTTTCTGTATTATAGCATAGATACATATTTAACTATATAAGTATATATCGCGGTATTTAATTAACGAGTGTAAATGTTTTAACAATATTCTGTTCACACAATATCCACTTTCTTGTAAGGCTCACTCCTAACTCTGAGGAAGAAATCTCAGACTGTAAGATTTATTGATGAGACAAGAAAAAAAAAACTTGAACACAAAGTAACAAGAAATCTCTCATGAATCATGTCTTGGGGTACTCGGATGATTTATTTGTATTGCATATATCAATGTGTGTATGTTTGTGCGGTTGTGGTTGTATTTATTTGTGTGTGTGTGTTTGCTCGTACATCATTCTGCGTATTCGCTCACTGGAAGACTGCTATTGATCAACGTGACATGGTCTAATGTCAACATTGGGTCACGTGACAATTGTTGACGAGCGCGTGTGCGTGGGAACAAAGATACACATACAGAAGTCTTGTACACTGCGCTAAGGAAAAGAAGGCGAATAGTTTAAATTAACGATATTAATAAAGCTAAAACCGTCATAGATTAACATAATAACATTGAGCTATTTATTCGCCATCTTAGCCTCAGTGTGAAAAGTACATCTAGTCGTAACTTTTCGTATTAAATATATGCAAAAGGGGGATAACACATACATGATTACATGGGGGATATTTACTACTTAATCCTGTGTACTCCCAGGGGAGCATAGGGCCGCAACCACACCTCTCCACCGAACTCGGTTCTGAGCAACTTTCTTCATCTGCTTCCATTCCAGTACCCTCAGCTTCACTGATGACTGACCTCTTCCAGGTTTGCTTGGATCTGCCCACTTTCCTCTTTCCTTGTGGGTTCCAGTCAAGTGCCTGCCTTGCAACATTGGTAGCTGGTTTTCGCAGGGTGTGTCCTATCCAGCTCCATTTTCGTTTTGTGATGTCTTGGGCTATGGGCTTTTGTCTAGTTCTCTCCCACAAATCATGTGGGATAAAGTATGGGTAAATATGATTTCATCAATAATAATACTTATATCGTACCATTATTTTACTTTTATAAGCGTTCAAGCACCAGCTACGCCTATTATACAGCCCCACTTTCAATTGTTGATGATAAGTAACGCTCACAATCTCATAGAAATCATTCCATTTAACATTCACGGTAGCAGCCAAACATTAGCGAGGCATGTCCCCAAGGGCATGGGCTTAAGAACAGAAGTGTGTACCCTACTCTCCCTGTATTGGGGCATGGGCTTAAGAACAGAAGTGTGTACCCTACTCTCCCTGTATTGGGGCATGGGCTTAAGAACAGAAGTGTGTACCCTACTCTCCCTGTATTGGGGCATGGGCTTAAGAACAGAAGTGTGTACCCTACTCTCCCTGTATTGGGGCATGGGCTTAAGAACAGAAGTGTGTACCCTACTCTCCCTGTATTGGGGCATGGGCTTAAGAACAGAAGTGTGTACCCTACTCTCCCTGTATTGGGGCATGGGCTTAAGAACAGAAGTGTGTACCCTACTCTCCCTGTATTGGGGCATGGGCTTAAGAACAGAAGTGTGTACCCTACTCTCCCTGTATTGGGGCATGGGCTTAAGAACAGAAGTGTGTACCCTACTCTCCCTGTATTGGGGCATGGGCTTAAGAACAGAAGTGTGTACCCTACTCTCCCTGTATTGGGGCATGGGCTTAAGAACAGAAGTGTGTACCCTACTCTCCCTGTATTGGGGCATGGGCTTAAGAACAGAAGTGTGTACCCTACTCTCCCTGTATTGGGGCATGGGCTTAAGAACAGAAGTGTGTACCCTACTCTCCCTGTATTGGGGCATGGGCTTAAGAACAGAAGTGTGTACCCTACTCTCCCTGTATTGGGGCATGGGCTTAAGAACAGAAGTGTGTACCCTACTCTCCCTGTATTGGGGCATGGGCTTAAGAACAGAAGTGTGTACCCTACTCTCCCTGTATTGGGGCATGGGCTTAAGAACAGAAGTGTGTACCCTACTCTCCCTGTATTGGGGCATGGGCTTAAGAACAGAAGTGTGTACCCTACTCTCCCTGTATTGGGGCATGGGCTTAAGAACAGAAGTGTGTACCCTACTCTCCCTGTATTGGGGCATGGGCTTAAGAACAGAAGTGTGTACCCTACTCTCCCTGTATTGATAATAAAAACCCAAATCAAATATCCCTGCATACATTAGTATAGTTACAAAGTCATTCAAGTTAACCTCATTTTCCATTTATTATTGTCATTACATATATTTCAAAGATTCCTGTTATTTTACAAACCTTATATCAACTCACTCTGACTGTCTGTCTGTCTGGTAAAAGTGCGTAATCGTTTTGTCTCCCACACCCAATCACGAATGAAGTTGAAAGTTTGCACAATTATCCATTGGCAAGGACAATAATACCAATAAGAAAAATTTTGTGATAATTTAATAATTAAATAAAGCGAAATTATTTAAAACATATTGAGAGACATGGCTATATAAGTGGAGTTCTTCTCCTTAGATAAGCTTTGTTGTTTATTTAATTATTTTTTTATATTTAACTTGTTCATCCTCTGTTTATATTGTAGAGCGCGGCGTACGTGATTTTAAATATGAAGTTGAAAATATTTCTTCATGTCCATTGAAAGTTCTGATGCAATGGCTACTTTTTTCTTTTCTAAAAGGGAAATATCTTATTTTTTTAATCACTTATGCAAGCAGTTTTTTCATAAAAATACACACCACTTTTACAGCTATTCACTATAAATAGTAACAAACACGCGAGGCTCATTAGTAGGAATAGAGACTATTTGACATACTTTTAACACATTTATGCAAATGGTTTTATACTTTTTGTTAATTTTTTTTGGTTACATATGTATTGCTACGTTATGTAAGTTCTGTCCTATTAATTACTACGTTTACCCAAAAAAAAAAGAGAAAAAAAGGTATTTGGTATACATATAAGTTGGACATAATTTAAAACAATAATTAAGTAGGTTTTCCTATGATCTCGTGCACTGTATAGTATAGTATTGCACCAATATAATGAGCTCTGAACTCAAGGACTTTTTTTTTACGTTCTTTTTGAGGCTTTGAATAAGAGATTGACCCTTTTACAAAACAATGAGATCAATTAGATATTCATTATGAGATATCAGTTAGGCCAGGTTCACATTTAACTTCACATTCACTTTCACCTATCCTTTGGCCTGCTGAACCGCTGGGGCACCACACAAGATCTGTCAACCCCGGGAGGCCCTATAAATAACAAAAATAACTAAATCTATCTCTATTAAAGAACGAAACCTTTAACAAACGGGTAAACCCGTTTTCACAGTATTTAATATTAAATATCAATATGTCTGCTAAACAGGTAAGCCCATTTTCACAATCTACTTTCATTTTCGTGGAAAATTATTTTACAAAATATTTTGGGAGCATTCGCCAAGTTTGACATAGACCTAAATCCAATCCACTAGACCAGTTATACCCAAACTATGGCCCTCAGGCAGCGGTCACATCAAGCAAGTTCTTTCATAAGCCAAACTATGTGATATTAACATATACTGTACTTTGTTATCATCTACTCTTATTATCTGGTTGAGTAATCCATTTAGATAACGATATTTTGTATGATAATAAATTTCATTTATCATTTCATTTCTATAGACAAATAGATTTAACCATTGCACAAGTTAAGAAAAAAATTTCCTTTCGGCTACAGAATACGATAGGGAACAATAAATTAGAGCAGATATACAGATAGGGGAGCTTTGGGGGAATAATTTGTTTCTCCTTGGCCAATATAATTACGCTTCGGAGAAAATGTTCTGATTATGTATACAACTGAATTCCTAAGTAATCTCATCTTTAGATCATATGTTAGGAAATGTCCCATGCTGTTGAGTGATAAATTGCTGTAACTGGGGTATAACATTGCTCTCTCTCTCTCTCTCTCTATCTCTCTCTCTCTCTCTTTCTGTCGTATCTTTCATTTCCATGACCGCCTAAAAGGGTGTTTGGTAAATGAATTAATTTCTCTAAGGAAATGTCTCACAACGTAAAAGTAAAAGACCACATCTTTAATCGTATGGAAACTGGTCGCGGGGAATTGAAGTCCATTTGAACCGACCGTTATAACAATGGCTCTGTGATTGGCTGAAAGGTCGTCCACTTTTTGGTAGTTGGTGAAGGAGCAAGGCAGGTTGGCAGGTGATTTGTGTCTGGACTTCAGTGAAACAGCGGTGTCTCTAGGGGGGGGGGGTCACTTTGTTCACACACTCTAATGGTATTGCTCTTTGGTACTATGTGTGGGTGACACAAACTTTGTTTTAATTACATTCATTGAAACTACATTTCACTTAGAAATAGTTCAACTGTGATTTGTCGTAGAGAAAGAGAGATGCTGACAACTGGAATGGGAAAAGAAGCAAAATAATCTTCCTTTTTGTTATATAAATCTAGCATTCATAAGTTATTAAGAGCGAAATAATCGCTCTGTAAATTATAGAGTAGTTTTTAATATTTTTCTTGTTTAATATAACCACTTATAATAATAATAAAAAGATAAATAATTTGACAATACACAACTAGTACTAAAAAATATTTTTTTTTGTTATTTGTAGTTGTTGTTTTTTTAATGTTACTTGTTTGTTTAAATGACGGTATCTATTCACTTGTTAAGATACATGAATGAAATGTAAATACTTGACAGTAAATTTTAATCCTTATCTCAATGGATTGTTCTATAGTCGACACGTTTGAACAATTTCTAAACAATGTTAACCTTAACTGTTTTGTTTTGTGTGTTTTTGACAATGCTATCTTCTACTGATAAAAAATTGTGAAAAACACTAAAAAACAAAACATTTTCATTTGTTTATAAACAGGAGTTAAACCGTCCACACTTAAGTAAACCATTATGGCACACAAGCTTCACCCACACTTTGACTATGACTAGGTGCTGTCCGGTAACATTGACTCTTACAGTTATTCTATGTTTATATTAAGGGACTCGTCCTTTGCAAGAGATCATAATTGATTTTCTACAGAGTAACATAATTAGGTCTCAATGTCGTAACAAAGGCTCTAAAAAATATTTTGTGTCCTGGGAAGTTGTTGATGTCAGATGTCAGATGTCGTATGTCAGATGTCAGATGTCAGATGTCGTATCATTTCTATACCTAAATGAATAGCAGTATCTATACGTGCTTTTTGGTTCTTCGAATTTAGATTTTTGATCCAACTTTCCAAGATATCAAGACGTATGAACCACCTAATCCCATTGTTACATACATCTAATAAACAAAATTGATAGAATAACAGAACTAGATTTCAATTGTTCTCAATTAAATGTATTTAATATCCCAGATACAAACTTCTCCTAAAGCTAGAACAAATTCGTACAAGTTTTCCTTCTTTCCTAGTGTCATTAGATAATGGAATGGGTTCCTTGAATCAGCCAGAAAAACCAACGACTTAGCAGAGTTTATGTCATTGATAAACATGCATGACTAGATTGGCACATGAAATTCGTAGAGAAAAGTACATTTGGTGCATTTGATAATATATTTAACAGTTCTCACTTAATTATTTTTTTCATGAAGTAAATTTGAATAGAAGAAATCACCTTATAAACTTTTTTTTAAAATATGAAAGCCTATAGCCTTTTATTACATTTAAGATATATAATCATTGAGCGTAAAGATATTATTACTCATATGAAGTTGTAATTTGAATGTAAGAACACTATTGTTTGTAAAATATAGTGCTTATATTGGAATGTCTAAATATACTGATGCATACAATAGTGCTATATTTGCAGTAGCACTTAAATAACCAGAGGAGGGGGGGGGCCCAATGTCATATTCTCGAGTCCAGCCCACATCTACTTTGCTTGGCCACTCAGAAATACAGATACGACAAAAATGGGACACAAATACGAACATAAGCACACAAAAAATGAGAAATTCTAGATGAAAGAAAAATAGCGACAAAAAGACATAGAAAGAGAGAGAGAGAGAGAGAAGAGAACTAGAAAAAAAAAGAAATGAGAACTCGATAGAAAGACAAAAAAAAGTGAGAGAGAGAGAACGCGAAAAGAAAAAAAAGAGAGAAAGAGAGAAAGAGAAATGAGAGAGAGAAAGAGAAATCCCTAAAATAAATAAAGAAAAAGAACGAGTTAAGAGAACTCGAAAAGAGAAAAAAGAAAGAGAGAAGGAGAAAGAGAGAACGAGTAAAGGAAAAAAAAGAGAGAACAGAAAGTGAGCTCGTGAAAAGAGAATTGAAGAAAGAGGGTAAGAGGAGGGAGAGATTCAGAGACACTCATGCCGAGAGAATGTCTATCGAATAATAAAGGGACTTGTAGCATCATAGATAAAAAAAAAAGCAAATTTGAAAGGATGATAGGTACCGGTCTTTATGAACGAAATTTTAAACTCCTTTAAGTTGTAACTAAATATTGTCCTTATGTCCCATTTGGTTTAGCACTATAGTCCACGATTGATGTAACCTTTAAGTTTGTAACTTGCATCTTCGTCCGTCCGTTTTTGTAATCCTTAATTAATCTATTTCTGTGTCCGATTCAAAACAGATATTGATCGGTTTATCTCCACTTAAAAAAAAGCAAACATTTTTTTTCTCTGTCCAAACCTTTAATTAAAGCCATCCAAAAAGCCATCGAAATAGCCATTATGTGTCGCCTGGATGAATAGCCACGCGTCAAGAGTTTCTTGGAACATGCTATTAGGACATCTCTGAGCTTCGTCTTGGTAATGGCTCTTCCATCCTCTCACTGCTGCAAAGCCGGACAATGGTTCCAAATGAATACAGACTGGATGACTGACCTATATATAGTAACTCATACTACTGCTTCAGTCCAGCGTCGGCACTGCCAGGAGGGATGCTCTAAAAAATGATTTTTAAAATAATATAAAATCTTTTTCCACCCAAAAAATGTCCTTTTCTATGTTATGTGTCAAATGTTTTTAAAATATTTTTTTCGTGTGTGTGTGTGTAATGATATATTGCAACAAAAAGAATCCTCTACAAATGAGAACGAACTATTTTAATATATTATAGATTACTACATAATATAAGATACCGATTATTCTATATTTTATTTTTGTATAAGATGTAACAGATTTCATTGAACTAATGATTACGTAAACATGGTTTTAGATCTTTGGTTTCTTTTTTCCTCTTTATAACTCCTTTTAACTCCTGTCATGAATTGTTATTGTTTAGTATAAACAGAGAAACATATCAATTTATAAATAACTCTACTAAAATAGTTCTTTTGTTGGCTGGGTGAAAAAAAAAAGAATGAGGCATTTAGAAAATAATTTTCTTGTCATAAGTTTATTTGATATATAGCTCTTAGAAACAGTTGGCACGGTAGGTAGCGAATTCTGAAATTGTGCTCCTCTACTTTCATAATAGTGATGACCATCTACAACTGTGTCCAGTCGAGATCAATCGTCATAGAAGGCATGGACACTGACCTGCAACGTCTCAACCTGTTTGGTTTGTTTTGGAGTGGTTAAAGCACAGACCTATATATATTATATCTAGACTGGACATGAAGATCTTTCAACAATACAAAAAAATGTCGTGAAAACTTTTTTAAAAGCTGAAACCAAGCGTCGTTTTGTAAAGTAGTTATAAGAAGTAAATTTATTTTTTTTCAACCCTAACCTATGTAATATTTAATTTAATGTTTAGGTCTAGATCTAGTAATTAAACATCGAAAATAAGAGCACTCTCGTCTCATAATTATTATTTGGCAATTTTTAGATACATCAAAACAAAATCAGTCTATTTAAATACAAATAAGATGACTAAAATCAATAGACGTGAATTATTTCGATCCAGAAATTGTTGTTGTTTCCCAATTGTTTAAATGTACTCTTGAGTCGTAGCCTTAGGCCAAAGATAGGTACTACTGCAATAGACCCACTCTCTTAGTGCAGTGAGTGCTGTTGACTTCTCAACGTAAAGATATAACTATAGTTATTTTTTATCTTCATAGCAAATGAGATAGTGGCCATCTAAGACCGGGAATGAAAAAGCTATTTTTAGATGTAAGATTTCGGGAACATGTGTCTGGTTCTAGAACCCAAACGTTGTTGTGTTACACATAGTATTTATAAACTATTCAGAATCTGAGCAAGATTTATTCAGTATATTCATTATTGAAAATCTGGAAAATTTGTCTAGAAAAACAGCGATACATGTATATATAATATAATGTTAAAGGGTTGGTATCGTTTTGAATTGCATCCTTAACGTTGCAACAGTGTTAGGTTTTCTGATACATTGTTTATTAATGTTAATTAAAATGTAATATATATATATATATATCAAAGCTTTCCACTGAAAAAACAAATCATACAAATCTTGTGTTAATTTTCCTTAGTGAATGGAGGTTAGACGTTGTTTTCATTGATATTCTTTTATTTAATGATCGTGAGAATAAAAAAATATTTGTTAAAGATTGTTAATTTCGTTGTTTTGTTGTGTGGAAACAATTTTTAATTTCTTAAGAATGTAATGGAAAAAAATGGCAGTATTGATTTTTTTAAAAATTGATTTAATGCTTAATGAAGATGTCACTCAATGAATTTCTAAACCAGTTCATCAATCCTATGACATTGATGACATAGTTGACATTTGATGATAAATGTTTTCTGTTTGGTTTCTTGCAATTTGAAAACAATTTTTTCTATTAATGTGATATATCTCTAAACAGACTTCTTCTTTTTGTTCTCAATTAGTTTGGATCAGACATGTAATTAAATTTGTAATAGATCGAGACTAACAATTATAAATGTGTGCGATTAGTACTATTTTTACCGTTTTTGTCTAGTGCAATCTCATACTTTGAACTGTCTCAATACGCTATGATGATATCACTTGTCTGGATCAGTTTGGAAAGGGGATGGCAGGAGGGGGAAGAAGGTAGCAACTACGTGAATGTTACCGTGATCGCTTTTTATATGCATTTAAAAAACAAATTGTACTATTTCGTTATCCGATTAGGGCTTAGGCCTCGTCAAGGGGGCTGATTCATCTTATAACGCAATATCTGCATAGTAAAATTTCTTTTCCTTGTTTGATATCAAACAAAATAATTGATTTACCATTTAGTAAATGAACTAATTGATTTTTTTTAAATTGGTTACTGTTGTTTATCAGGTACAAGAATCAATAGTGCAAAATTTCCACTTGATCCGAGATTTTGTGTGGGAGAACTAGTAAGTACAAACGTTTTACCAGACAGACAGACAGAAGAAGTGTAAGCTTGTAATGAAAAAGCATCAACATAACACAGACATTGACATTCAATCTGAAACTCCTGCCAGTGTTAGAACAGAACAAGAAACAAACAAACCAAAAAAAAATTACTTTTTAAAAACAAAGCTTGACTCCGTAACATTTTTATCAGCCTTTGCGTATGGTATGAGCTTTGTACTGTTGTAACGAAGGTCCTGAGTTCAAGTCTCCTTGACGGGATATGTGCCATCCAGCAAAATACTTCGTTCATTGCGTAAAAATGTTCATTTCTGAACATTCTGAAGTTTCTTCAAAAACTGGGAAAAAAAAAGTCCTCGACATTGAATATTACTATAAGCTCAACTCGTTGATCAGATACCCTGCAGACGTGTATATAACAATGATCTGCTAGACAAGGTTGGCTGCTTTTATCATCGTATCATGTTAACTTTTTTTTTTCTTCCTGTGTCACGCGACCTGTACGAGAATTCTCTCCCCGCGTTGCCCCTACCGTAAAGCCACAGTCTCGACTGATTCTAAATATATATTATTGTCACTACGCAACATCGATCCCCTTTTATTAACACAAATAGCGTATCGATTCGCCCCCCCCCCCCCATCGCAGAACCGTGTGGCATTCTAAGCTACTTAAAATAAAACTAATTTGCTTCTAATGGCATGTAGCGCAATATCATTCATCAAGGTGTACAATGTGTCACCATGACAACAGCGTATTAGCGATTCCCCCTCCTTTTCTGAAAAGGCTGGGAGGATAGTTTAAAATTGTTTCCTCTTTTTTTCCCCTTTTGTTAGCCCTGTGTTTATTCTCAAAAAACACATCTCCTACCGAAACGCTTCTGTTTAAACTCCAACTTTGCGAGTCTTGGGATTCAAAAGTAATTTGTGGCTAAGGCTAACATTTGAATATAAATTCATCCTTTTTTTTTGTATTCAGTAAAGATAATGAGATAAACACCAGCCTCATTTGAGTTGTAATGACGGAAGCGTCAATAATCATTATGGAACCATTAGGGGTTTAAAATATGACTACAACTTTATTGAAAATGTACGTTCTGAGTTGGCCTGCTGGAAAAGTGACTATTTATCACGAATATAGAATGATTTTGCATCTATTTGACCTGAATCAGCCGGGAAAACCAACGGCTTAGCAGAGTTTAAGTCATTGATTAACATACATGATTAGATGGACACATAAAATGCGTACGACTTACTTATCTTCTTTTTTAAAGTAACATCTGTAATATATAAGATAAGATAAGCTAAGATCAGATACAATGATAACGAAGTCTTCTCTTCGTTAGGCCACAGTCGATTACATTATCGCATTGCTCTGGAGGCGTCGCCATCCAAGTGAAATGGTACGAATAATTTTTTAAGTCTCTAACGTGTAATCTTGAGTTTCACCAGGACACAGTTGACCTTTTTGTTTCATCAGAACATAGTTGACCTTTTTGTTTAACCAGAACACAGTTGGCCATTTTGTTTCATCATAACACAGTTGACCATTTTGTTTAACCAGAACACAGTTGACCATTTTGTTTAACCAGAACACAGTTGGCCATTTTGTTTCATCAGAACACAGTTGACCTTTTTGTTTCACCAGAACACAGTTGGCCTTTTTGTTTCATCAGAACATAGTTGACCTATTTGTTTCATCAGAACACAGTTGGCCTTTTTGTTTCATCAGAACACAGTTGACATTTTTGTTTCACCAGAACATAGTTGACCTTTTTGTTTCATCAGAAAATAGTTGACCTTTTTGTTTCATCAGAACACAGTTGGCCTTTTTGTTTCATCAGAACACAGTTGACCTTTTTGTTTCATCAGAACATAGTTGACCTTTTTGTTTCATCAGAACACAGTTGACCTTTTTGTTTCATCAGAACACAGTTGACCATTTTGTTTCATCAGAACATAAATGACCTTTTTGTTTCATCAGAACACATTTGGCCTTTTTGTTTAATCAGAACACAGTTGACCTTTTTGTTTCATCAGAACACAGTTTACCTTTTTGTTTCATCATAACACGGTTGACCTTTTTGTTCACCATCAAATAGTCATTGTTGATCTTTTCTAAAAGTTGTATTTATTTCTACTCCTTTGTGCAATGTGCCTCTCTCCCAAACTTGGGACTACAGAGTAAGGGAAGGTTCTTTTATATATTCGCCTAAGTGCAGTGAGCCTTACAATCATAGTTGGTGCTCAGAGGCGGAATTCGAAGGTGGCAGAGAGAAGCGGCCTCTCGAGGCCCCACCTCTATACGGAGATTATTTTATCACCACGATCTCATCATTTTTGGCCACTGCCAAGAATTATGAAGTACCGTACCAATAGACGTCTAGACTGAAATAAAGCGTGGCTTGGTTTACTACTTCCAACAGTTGCCCTAAACAATGATTACATAATAGTGTTTAAGCCTTTCCAGTATCTGCACCAATCACATTGTTAGGCCCTGCAAATAACAATAGTCCTCATCCCGGCGTGATATTAAAGCCTCCTTTGAGGTGCTGCAGGAAGGTTAGAAAGGAACATCCACCAAAGACCCCTGGCCCAAATGGGGTCTCTGAGCAAATAGAAATATTTTATAATTAGAAAACAATAGCCATCTTCCAACTACGTCAAGGTCCTGTTCGATCAACACCAAATATCACCCCCTCCCTTTACCAAATATTTCTCTGTTCAATGTCTCGCTTTCAAATAATGTCTTTGACGCCAAGCCCGATTCTCTGTACGACACAACATGGCCATGTGCCGCCACCTAGAGTGTACATTATATTACGTCCCCTTGACCTTAGAAAAAGGAAGAGAGAAACAAAAATCAATAAATCTATTTCTGCTCAGCTGGCAATTATGGACTATTGATTACACAGAGAAAAAAAAACTGCGCTTAACTGTAGGGCGAGCTAATGAACTGCAGTCTCCAATCTGTCTTTTAATGCATCCTTATTATTATCAGCTCATATGTAATACCTTCTTCATTGGTCTTAATGAATGTGTAATATCGAACCTGTAACTTCCATCACGGTTTTGTCCAGAGAGCGCTACACCCTACAATTATGTTATCATCAGCTCAGCTGGTTCGGTGACATGTAGGACTCACTATCAAAAGTCATTCTTCAAGGTTGCAGTGGATTGAGCACGAAGAAAGGGCTGTCCAAAGAAAAACGTGAAAGAATGGGCCGGTCCCTCTCTCTTGATAGCCTGCTAAGAACAGCTTCTGACCGGACGGGATTTGGTTACGCAAGCTGTCATAGCAACCCTACAACGAAAGGGACAGATGATGATGATTAAAACTATGTATAACGCATAGCAGAAATATTTTATGCTGACTAAATCTTATTTTATTGTTTCAAATTTTCTATTCAAATTAAAGACATGATTTGAACACGTAAGCTTTTAGCCTCAGAAAAAACAAATTAAAATTGAATGTGTGTAGTAGTAGAGAAAGTTGACATGGTACATATGTGTGTAGACGTAGAGAAAGTTGACATGGTGCATATTTGTGTAGACGTAGAGAAAGTTGACATAGTGCATATGTGTGTAGACGTAGAGAAAGTTGACATGGTGCATATGTGTGTAGACGTAGAGAAAATTGACATGGTGCATATGTGTGTAGACATAGAGAAAGTTGACATGGTGCATATGTGTGTTGACGTAGAGAAAGTTGACATGGTGCATATGTGTGTAGGCGTAGAGAAAGTTGACATGGTGCATATGTGTGTTGACGTAGAGAAAGTTGACATGGTGCATATGTGTGTAGACGTAGATAAAGTTGACATGATGCATATGTGTGTTGACGAAGAGAAAGTTGACATGGTGCATATGTGTGTAGACGTAGAGAAAGTTGACATGGTGCATATGTGTGTAGACGTAGAGAAAGTTGACATGGTGCATATGTGTGTAGACGTAGAGAAAGTTGACATGGTGCATATGTGTTAAGACGTAGAGAAAGTTGACATGGTGCATATGTGTTAAGACGTAGCGAAAGCTGACATGGTGCATATGTGTTAAGACGTAGCGAAAGTTGACATTGTGCATATGTGTTAAGACGTAGAGAAAGTTGACATGGTGCATATGTGTGTTGACGTAGAGAAAGTTGACATGGTGCATATTTGTTAAGACGTAGAGAAAGTTGACATGGTGCATATGTGTTAAGACGTAGAGAAAGTTGACATGGTGTATATGTGTTAAGACGTAGAGAAAGTTGACATGGTGCATATGTGTATAGATGTAGAGAAAGTTGATATGGTGCATATGTGTATAGATGTAGAGAAAGTTTGCATATTACAATGTGTTTTCATTGTTTTACTCTCTGGTGTCATCGTCTCTGATGTAGTCTCACATACTGGTTCCATTCTTAGTTTTAAACTTATCGAAGCTGTCCAATCATATTATACGCCCACGCCATCTTAGCTTTTTACGATTTTAATAAACAGGAACGACATGATCGTTGGATCAAATTGTAGGCTAAAATTGGCTTATACTTAATATCATTTGCTTTCCATTACATTCTGGTTAAGCCCAACGTTATATCTGTACAAATAATTAATATTTAAAAAAAAAACAAGGGAGGGAATGCTCTAATATGACTTTATCTAATGGGTTATGGATTATTGTTCTTTCTTCATTGTAATAAAAAGAGAGCGCAGTAGTAGAACCAAGAGAGGATGTCGTCGGGAGGCCATATTGATAAAGCGATCAGAAATTCATTTCATATCAATGATTAATTATTATGTTAATGAAATAAGTATATTATAGAAGTACTGTGTTAATAATTTGGATAAGTACTTTCCAATTCATTATCAATGTCTGATTATTACATAAGTACATGAATTTTCTGTGCAATGGTTTCTGTTACATTCAAAATATGTTACAGGCCGAAACACATCAATGATATACCAGCATCAAAAATAAAAAATATCATCACAAACAAGACAGAGGGCTTTGTTCTGCATTTTCCAGCATGAGGCTGACAAAGCTTTGATCCATAGGAGCCGGCAATATTTGGTTGAAATGGTGAACGGTTGTATTAAGAAATATAAATAGCCTACGCTTAGAAACATACATGTAAAAAACAGATTTAGGACACAAGGCCGTCATCAGCTACATAAACGAAAACAAACAAGTACACAAATAAACTTCCTTTGTTTTACATTGTCCCAACAAAAGGTTTCCCATTTGGATGCCTTTTGTAGTTTTCAATAAGTTTCACACAAAAAGTACAGATACACAAATACAATCACACACCTAGAAAAACACATACACATCTACATAAACACATACGCTCACGCAGATAAACACGCGCAAGTAAACACTTACATAAGTGCTCTTTCGTACACATATATGCAGCAATGTTTACCCACTATTTCATGTATTTCAACAGTCGCTCTATCTAACTCCATTTTATACCGATTCCTTGAGTTTTGACATTATTTCTCGATAGCCTAAGCGCCACAGACACTATCAATCTCTCTCTTTTTTTTTTTTAAAGCGATCCATTAATTGTATCAAGCTTCAAGCGAGGAACAAACAAAACTAGAGCTACAAACAACCATCCACCAAAGTTAAACCCAGTATCGTATCTGATAAAGCGTTTCCCTTCTTTCCCTAATACAGTGGCTCTCGTACTTTTTGCATAGTGATGCTCCCAGAACTTCACAGTTAAGTTCTCCCTCTCAATTTTAGTCGCCTAGGGCTACTCGGTGTCTGAGATGGTGCAGAAATTTTATTTCTTTTTACATCCTGAGCTTTGGAAAAGTACTTTCATAGAGTGTACTATTTCTACTAGTAAGAAAAGCATATTAATATTATATATATATATATATATATATATATATATATATATATATATATATATATATATATATATATATATATATATATATATATATTATTATTATGATTTTCTCTCCTACTCAGGCCTTCTGTAAACAGTGCTAAACACAACACAATAAATCAACACGTCAAGAACTTGACAACAAGAGCTCCACAATAATCTGGTCCTTTAATAATGGTCAAGTAGATAGCAGCCAATACTAGACAATTGGCAACAAACACAACAACAACTAAAATGTTACATTGTACATCACCGTACAAAACTCTACTGTCTCTATCTCTTCCTGGACTCGTACGTTTCACTGGAGGACTGCACCAGGACCGACTTCATGGTCGACTCACAGTCCCAGTCTCAACGCTCTCCGGTCTTGAACTGCCGCTTTCCAACACACTGTGTCAATCGTACACGCAGGCTGTCGATCACATGACCATAACATTGGTCATATTTTCGTGTAATCGTAGTACTGTCCCTTGTCCATGGCCCCCGCTGACCTGAGTGATTCACGTGTGTGTCAGCTGAGCCTATAGTTAACCCTTTTGCGCCGCCAATAGGGTCATAACAATATATATATATATATATTTAAATATATATATATATATATATATATATATATATATATACAAATATATATATATATATATATATATATATATATGTATATATAACATATAAAGCAGAAAGTAAGGCGTATGTATGTATGTATGTATGTATGTATGTATGTATGTATGTATGTATGTATACATGTATGTATGTATATATGTATATATGTGTGTGTGTGTGTATGTATGTATGTATGTATGTATGTATGTGTATATGTATGTGTATATGTATGTATGTACGTCCCGAATAAAAATCAAAACCGTTTAAGTACAACTTGATGAAAATTGGCCCTAAAAATAGACAAATAGTACTCAATAATATATATATATAAAATGCGAGCTATACTGAAGCTGAGATACATTTGAGTTAGTATAATACGCACGTTTATAATGGGCTTCATTGTCGCAGATGATCATTGGGCTTGGTATGGGGTTCACAAAGACAAACCAAAAAGCAATGTGATGCCACGTTGGATGAAATAGAGAATGGGAGGGCCGTCAAGAAGAACTATGAAAAGTTCGTTAAAAGAACCTATTGAATAGATCTTGAAATGACAACAACTTGAAAGGTCACGTGAAGTCCAAGATGAAACAACGTCACTTAATAGTATAATGTTTTTAAAGAAAAATTTTTTTAAGTACAATGCAAATAAAAGAGAAGGTACTTGTGCACTTAAGTAAATAAAAACACCTCCCCCCTTCCCTGTGGGCTCCACAATTTGAGAACCGCTGGCCCTAATCTATCTCCTTCCTTGCCCTAACTTTTTAAATATTTTTGTTTCGATCCTATTTCCTTGCGGCTATATGAGAACCAATTTGACTTTCTCATAATGACCTGAGGGTAATTCCTTCCATCTCTCCCCCCCTCCTCCCTTATTTTCCTTCTTTAGTCCACCCGCCGTCTGAGTCCTCCCGTTATGGAGACGCTAACAAGGTGACGGCATGCCAAGAAGCTATTTGGCGGGTTAGTAAACAACTGCAAGACAATCCCTGGAATGAAAGCGTTTCGGCCGTAAGCTCGCCCAGTGAATGAGGAAACCCTAGTCTGCTTTAGCTCGGCGTGCGTGATGTGGCGTGACGTCAGGAGCTATTACTCTGACTGGAGACTATTACGGTAAATTGTTCCAATGACCTGTAAGGCCACAAGGAGAACGGATTAGCACAGTTTAAGATTGTGATCGAATTTGTGGCTTGCATCGTGAGATACGAAGTCAGGGGAAACAACTGAGTTGAACTTATGTCAACGTTTCAATTATATGATTACATGCAAAAACACTAGTATCAAGATGGCTCCTTGGTCGAGTGATATGCGTTCTATACTGTCAGCTCGATGATCCCGTGTTCAAACCTTGCCCGCTGCAATCCTCCTTGTTATTACTACTAAATGCGGGAGGTTAAAACTAAGATATGATCATTAATTCTCTAGGAATATGCGAAACATGTAAAACATTTTTAAAATAACCAGGAGCCTGTAAGGGATCGCAAAGACCCTCCTTCAGGGAAGAGTACCAGGAAAAAAAAAGAAGAGGCAGACAGAGAAAGCGATGGGAAGACAACATAAAGGAATGGACAGGCCTGTCATCTAATGAAACTGAAAGAGATTATATACAAGGCCAAAGACAGGAATAGAGAAAGATCGTCAACAGATCTTGTATGGTACCCCAACTGTTTCACCGGTTATTGGAAAAGTTTTATAGCGATAGAATCGTAAAGCAGCTTAATCAAATCCTCTGTTGTAATAATCATACATATAAAATCCTTTGAAATAATTTAAATATACTATTAGAATATTCTAGTTATCCTGGAAAAAAAACAACTCGTTTTACATTAGTACAGTCATAGGCATTTGAATCTTGGTGAAGACTGGATTTTGAATTTCTGGATTTTTAGGCCGCCCCTGAGTCCAACCAACTCTAAAGGGTACCCGACTTTAGTTGGGAAAAGTAAAAGGCGGTTGGTCGTTGTGCTGGCGACATGACGCTCTGCTCGTTAACTGTTGGCCATAGAAACAAGACAACAGGCCCCACAGATCGCAAGGTCTAAAAAGGGAAACTTTACTTTACTTACAAGTACCTTACACTTACCAAATATTAGAAGGAGGCAAAAGAACTACAATTAATTAAAGTGTCACATCAAATTATATGTGAAATAATTAAATGGAAATGACCAATTGAAATTGGTTAATTGGGATGGACTAATTTGGAGAACGGACGGGGGGGGGGGGGGGTAAAAGACTAATTTAAAAAAATTACTGCGATAGGAAGTCTTTCTAAAAATGTTAATAAGAATTTAAAAAAAAAAACGTCAAGAATCTATTATTTATCTTGCTAGTTGCGCTCACGACTGCTATTTTAAAATCATCCACAATTGATTTTATTCAAAAAAATACTAAAACATTTGACGGCAGTCTTCCTCGCAAACTTTAATGAAGTGACGTCTAACTTACCGCAACTCCATGCTATACGGCACCTCGAAATGTACTTAGAGTGCAGGAAATTGGAATATCGAAGAAAAGAACATGGAAATCAAATACAATTCAATTGGTTCATAATACCCAAGTACACAAGGAATGCCCCCCCCCCCAACCGAAATAAGATAAGTACCCCTTCTTTAATGATCTCGAATGCTTCAGTCTCTGTGTTGTAATGATGCATATTTTTTCCAAAAACAAATTATATACTTGTAAATGTGTATGAAAATACTTGATAACTAAAGTATCCAACTTACATATTAACAATAGCTCTAAATAAACATTAATGATCCTATCATAATCAAAGTCTAATGGACTTAATTCGTATCATGCACGGGCCCTGTTCCCCATGAGACTGTACGTATAAACCCTGGGAGAGGCTAAAGAAACACAGTGACCTAAATTGTTTCGGACATGTTTCTGCACTTTCTTGTTTCCTTTTTAATGTAACTGCCCCACCCCCCCCACCCCAAACTCATCTCTGCTTCTCTGGCCGTTACACAAAGAATGTGAAAAGAGTGGGGTATACGTCGGGCGGTTGTGGGATTCTATTGAAACTCGTATCCCATCATAAAGTGAAGGACTCGCTGGAAATGTCAAAGCATTAACTCTTGTATGCCAGAACGATGACCTATTGGGAGAAGCCTCTCGGCATGAAGATGTCAGGGAGTGGATCAATAGAGTCCTGTCATAAATAATAGCCACGTCACTCTCATCCTTCGGACATGTTGTTTCTTTTTTTTTTTTATGAGAGCAGTTACTGCTTCATACAAGTTATGTCAACTGACTTCTGAACCGAAGATCTGAAGTTTAAATCCTGTTATATTTTTCTGACGATTATTAAACTTAAGTCTTCATTTTTTTAGAACTAGTTAGAAAGTGGACAAGAAAGATACTGAGTAGATCTTTAAAAAAGATGAAATATACTAGCTATTTATTTTTTATTTTAAAAAAAAAAATCAGTTGGTCATCGCCTGGCCATTCTTTACTTGAGTCAATTGTGGACCACAGAGAGAGCTGAAGATTTTTTTCTTCCATGGTGTTCAAACAGAAATATTGTCAGCGTATCTGAACTTCTCGCTTGGAAACACTGTGAGATTGTTATTCTTGTACTTTTAGTTTTGAACTAAATAGCTATGAGCAACATTTTGTGAACTAAAAGCCTTTTCTTTTTAATCTGTATAGCGCCTATTTCTTCAGAGCGCTCTGGTCTGATCGCTTTTGTGGACCTGTTGGAGGAAGGGAGGAACTGTAGAAGTATCAGGGCTGCTTTTTGGCACTCAGGAAATAGAGGTCTTATTGGGATTGGAACTCAAGTCTCTTGGTTGGTAACAAAGTGTTTATGCCCCTCAGCCTCACCCCCATACATCTTGGCACTAACCACATGTCTCTCAACCACACACCTCCGCATCTTGATACTAACCACATGTCTCTCAACCACACAGACTCACGTCTTGGCACAAATTACATGTCTCTCAACCACACACCTCCGCATCTTGATACTAGCCACATGTCTCTCAACCATACAGACTCACGTCTTGGCTGGTTAAAGTCTGAGACAAGTGTAAACTGCTCGGTACTTGCTGCTACCACATAGACCTACGTATTTTAAGACGCCTTGAAGCTAATGACATTTCAACGAGATGCTGGATGCATATTATTCTAAATATCTATCCCATCTTGCATCTTCGCATCTGACATTCAGACAATTTTTAGTTACGAATAGTTTACATTAAAATGGATTGCATCCTTTGTGTGATTTTAATGGGCATTCTGTTTGTATTCATAATTCCGATTGAATTGAAAGGAAATAGAACTTGAAACAAACAGTTACTCTCCATTGCTCTCTGTCCTTTTATCCCTTCCTCTACCTCTCTTCCTCTTCTCTCTCTCTCTCTCTCTCTCTCTCTCGCTTTCTGCCTCACTCGTTCTTTTTATTTCCCTCTTTCTCCTCTAGTCTCTCTAGCTCTCTCTCCCCTCCCTTTCTCTCGTTATCCATCTCCCTCCCTCTCTTAAGCAGCTTTCTCTATTGCCTCTCTCCTTCGTTCCCTCCTCTCTCTCTCTCTCTCTCTCAATCGCTATCTCTCTGACTCCCTTCCTTTCTGTCTCTCTGTTTCTCCTTCTCTCTCGCTCTTTACTCTGTCACTCTCTCTTATTAATTGTTTCTGCTTGACGGTGAGCGAAGAGACTTTTGTCAGAACGAAAGAGTAGATGTTGTAGGTAATTAAAAAAAAAAAGCGGGGAAGGGGCTGATCAATGTTCTCCTTGGTCTGCTTTCAAGAAACTAACGCTCTGAGTGTACCAGACGACTTGTGTCCTACAAGTGGGAGGCAAAGCAGCGTGGGCAGGTCTAGCAATATTGACTTTTTGTTGGCAGACGATGCATTAGCAATCTTACACAGTAAATAATTTCTTGAGCTGCGTTCTTAGTTACCAACTAGAGAACTCACAGCAAATTGCAAAAATATAGCCTACTTTTACAACAAATTAGGTCTATTTCAAAATCACTAAACTGATTTAGCAGGTAAAATTTTAGTTTGTAAGTATTAGGTACGTCTGTAATCTTTCTCTGGACAGTATTCCACCAATGACCACTGGTCACTATTAAATATTAGTGGTTAATTTAATTAGTGGCAGACGTTTTACTCATCCATTGACAATGTTAAGACAACTACTTAAACGCCCACACATTGCATTACCAAAACCTTGTGATAAAGCCATAGTTTTAGTTTGTGATTTTTTTTTGACATTAGTTAGCAGGTCATCATGGGGTCCAATCTCTGTATTAATCTTGTTTCCAATCTCTTCGTTTCAGATGCGGTCTTTGTATAAGGTAGTTTAATGAAAAATGTTCACTAGGATCCCAGAGAATACTCAAATTCTACTTTTTGACCATCTTTGTGTTGAGTAAACCATATTGTTTAAACATCTATGGCTGCAGTTTGCGCGCTGGACTGTCGTTGGGACTTATCGATGATCCAGGGTTCAAACCCTGCCCGCTCCCATCCCCCGTCGTCCCTCTAGAGGTTTGGACTAGAAAGTAAATTATCTTTAACTCTGAAGGAACTTCCAAAACATGTACAACTTTTACTGTTGATTGAACAGTATTCTATTTCCCAAGCAACAGAAACCTTTCAACAGAAAATTGTATTTCTAATTTAAAAAAAGTTGCATAAGAAGTGAAAATATGTCCGTTACCAACAAGTCAGGGCGAATACCTTCAATAACATACAAGCTCACAAAATTTCACGATAATAATTTTGACCACATTTTCAAACGATGCTTTGATTAACATGTTAACATTTGTATAGAATAAAGGAATGAAAATATTTATTTACTGCCTAAAAAATAGAAAGTCAATCATTTTGTAACGCCTAAAATTGAAGTTAAAACAACATTCTTGAATATTTCTCTCGCACTGCACATCAAGAATGTGTTTGCTTTAAAGACAGACATTTTCTGTCTCCAAAACAGAAAGATTCTCATTTTCCGCCTAATACTCTCGTAGTCTTCAACCTGTCCTTTGTAACGAGCTAACTACTAGCGTTTGCTGAACTCCAGGAGCTACTAGGCACAAAATCCCGTCTTATCTAGGGATTAGTTAGTCCCAATCTGTACCTAAAGACCTAATGACAACAAAAGGGTCGTTACTGACCAAAGCTGCCTTACTTTCCTAGTATTTATTGAACGGCTACAGAATATAGACTGGACTGGACACAGAATTTAAAGTCAAACATCTAAGCTAGAAGCGAATCCTTTGAGTAAAATATGTCTTGGGTGGTTCATACAACTGCTATGTTATGCAAAGACAATAACTATTAAGGATAATAGTACGGCTGTTACAAATGATATTTTGTTCAAGTTGTTTGCATCTTTTAAAAATCGCCTTCTCTTTGATTTGTTTGTATACAACTTGTGGTAGCAACAATAATTTCTTATTCGTGAATCAGCTAAAATATTTAGGAAACATGTAAATTCATTTCATGCAGGTCTATTGTGAGCCAATTAAATTAGATGTAAGCTATTTAATAAAATACTCTGACTATGCACAAAGAATTAAATAACTAAAGTAACTATATCCGCAAATCACGATCTGGCAACTATTTAAATTAAGCAAGCCATTATAGCACACAACAGGATAGGCCCTATTGTTCGTTGGTTCATAATTAGTACAATTCAGGCCAAACTTATATTTACCGTACCCTCGCTGTAGTGAGCAACGAACACCGTGTTTTATATTCTTTATGACTGTCTCAGACTTGCTGAACTTTGACTCGAAAGGTCTAGTAAACTGCATAGTGACATACGGGCAGTACGCGCTACAGCAGGGTTTCTCGTGAGGATTTGAGCCTCTCATGCCCTCATTCAAATGAAGTTTGATGATGAGGATGATAAAGAAAAAACAATTTAAGATTATATTAGCAAATGAACACAGTGCTCCTGCAAGAACCAAATTATTTAATTTCAATAGGTGTACCAATAGTTCAGTACTAAACATTTTACTTTTAGACCCACAGCTCTTTCTATGTCTAAAGACTAATTGAGATGTCGTGCGGCCGACCTAATGACAAACCGCATTTACTTTCTCTCTCTTCATTTAGATATAAACCAATTATTTCGACGTCAAAAAAATCCCAAACTTTAAAGGACTCAAATTTAGTTCATAAGCCAAGCTCTTTACGACTTGAGCACACGTCTCACTCACGTGTTATATCTCCTAGCTGCGAGCCCAGTGTACATTTATTTAAGAAAAATATTTCTTTGCACAGAAACATGCATGCATAATAGTTTTAAAAAAAAACACTATCTATTTCGAACTATTGATGTTCTCTCTTTGGTGATTGGCCACATACGCAGCCACCTTACTGTCCTCACTTCCAAGCTCATAACTTAATTTGTTTTTTCCCAAACCAAAAGCTTTTACAAGAAAAGAAAAATTAATTAAATTGAAAACAAAAATGCAAAGCAAAGATGAAATTATTTCGTGTCGACTGAAGCAGTGAAGAGACATATTATAAGGACTGACAGTGATATCAAACGTCAAATGACGTGATCATTTTTTGTTTTCTTTTTTAAATGCAATTCCTGTCACATATTGTATGGATGTAGCAAAAGTTTCGAAAATGAGTTTTTTTTAATTATTTAAGCTCATGAGATTTATGATTTCAAATCTTCAAATAGCTAAAGGAAATTAGATAGGATTGTTCTATATTAATATGGATTAAATTATTTTATAAGAAAAACATAATTGATTCAATATCTAAAGAATTTTATTTAGATAATTGTTTTTTCATTTATAACATTCTTAAACAGGAGAAAATAAAAAAAAATATTTTATTACTATAGATAGTCAACCATGTTTTTGAAATATTGCTTTATATGGTTATGAGTGTGCATGCGTTTTTCGTGTTTGAATGTCGTTCGTATGTGCATCTATACTGTGCATCTATATTGTTATTGTACAGTAGTTACGCTGAGGTTGTCAATTGTAGTCAAACCGAATTTCCATTTGATTGGATCAATAAAAGTTATCACATCTAATATAAGTCTAATAAATTGTTCTGCACTGCTTATTTTTAAAAATTCCTAATAAATCGTTCTATAAACTATTTTGCTTAGAGTTGCGCATAATTTTTCATCTTCAAAGAGAACGATGCAGCTGTTTTTCCATGAGATGGAGATCTGAGATCTCTGTTTGAGTACAGGTCAGGAAGGACTGATTCTAGAGTGGTATGCACTGACTAGAGGCTGGGCTGGACTGTAATTGCCTCCCAAGAGACAGCGATCATGACGTTCCCAAGTGGATCAGAACGAGCCTTTATAGAATTTTAACAGAAAATCAAAATCAATTCCTTCAAGGGTGCACATTGTATTGAAGAGAATTGCTCCTATCACTACATATTTTGGCAGGTTATTATCAATGTTTATATAGTACTCTGATTTAACTGGCAATGAAACATATCCACTTATTGGGAGAAATTCACAACATAGAATTGGAAGCGGCTACATCGACAACTTTAATATCTTTTTAAAAAAATAATAAAGTATACAATACAATTTTAAAAAGATCAGCTTTGTGTGTAACCACCGTATCGATAGATCCAAGTAATTCTAATCAACAAAACCATGTATCTTGATACAGACAATGTTTCACGTAATTGAGAATGTTAAATCATCTTTGAGTAGAGTTTTAGTGTTAGTTTAGTGTTTAGTGTTTTTGAAAGAGTTATATTAGCGTTGTTTTAGCGGTTTATTTATTGATACGAAGGGGACAAACATAGACAAACAAGAGATTATGGACACCATGACAAGTACCATGACAAGTACCAAGACAAGTACCAAGACAAGTACCATGAAAAGAACCAAGACAAGTACCATGACAAGTACCAAGACAAGTACCATGACAAGTACCATGACAAGTACCAAGACAAGTACCATGACAAGTACCATGACAAGTACCAAGACAAGTACCATGACAAGTACCATGACAAGTATCATGACAAGTACCAAGTCAAGTACCAAGACAAGTACCATGACAAGTACCAAAATAAGTACCATGACAAGTACCAAGACAAGTACCATGACAAGTACCAAGACAAGTACCATGACAAGTACCAAGACAAGTACCATGACAAGTACCATGACAAGTATCATGACAAGTACCAAGACAAGTACCATGACAAGTACCATGACAAGAACCAGGACAAGTACCAAGACAAGTACCATGACAAGTACCATGACAAGTACCAAGACAAGTACCAAGACAAGTACCATGACAAGTACCAAGACAAGTACCATGACAAGTACCAAACAAGTACCATGACAAGTACCAAGACAAGTACCATGACAAGTATCATGACAAGTATCATGACAAGTACCAAGACAAGTACCATGTCAAGTACCATGACAAGTACCAAGACAAGTACCGTGACAAGTACCATGACAAGTACCATGACAAGTACCAAGACAAGTACCATGACAAGTACCATGACAAGTACCATGACAAGTACCATGACAGTACTACTAAATGTTTAGTTCATATCTTATTTGCATACACGTGCACTTTTTACTCTAAAGATTATAGTACAAGTAGTAACACACAAACCCACATCACTCCTGTTTGAATAGAATCTGTTCATGCATGTGTTACCGTCAAAATCTATTACAAGATTTGGACAAAAAGAAAATTCAAACTTCAAATATTTAATTTATATTTTTTTTTTCAAATTTCGGTTCCAGCTCAAAGTTCTTAAATCCAATTTTGTGTTTATTTTTGTCATGGCCAGGATCAATACTAACAGGAAAGAGAGATCCAATCTCCCGAAATATTTTGTAACATTCGAGAATTTAGTGGATACAATGATGAGCTTCTTTGTTGTTCATTCTATTACATGAAATAGTTATCTGCCATGTTTAGGTATTTTAAAAACGATGGTTAAAGTCTCTACACTCAATACGCACTTGCAGGCACATGGAGACATTATCAACGAGATGTGGACATGTTTAGGTAAAGGAAAAAAAAACTAAATGACTTTTGTTCTATGACTATCCATCGTATGGAGCCGTGAGATAGAACTAGAAATAAAAAAAGTGTTCTTAAAAACGTGATTTCTGTTCAGGTGTTATTAATTGTAATTTATAAAGGAAAGATCCTATATGCGACCTACTTGGATAAAAATAATATTTTTTTGTCTAAAACAAATAAATAAGAAAGAAACATAATAACCGTTACATTTCTCATAGTCTAGAGAACAGAAAGTCAGTGTGTACAATTTTAATTAGGATTGAGAAACAATGCCTGGCTGGAGGGAGAAATACTAGAGTTGGCTATATTAAATATCAGAATACATAAGCCTTTAATATAGACTTAACAATGTCAAATCTGAATACACTTTGTAATAGGACGCTAACATTCGAATCCTTTTTTTTTTATATTATCTCAAAAAACAAAAAAAGGCGTCAGACATATTAATGTCTTTGACTAACACGATCTGTGACAACATATTTTGGCCACATCTTGCCGTGGGCAATCATTTTCTAATATCTAGAAAGTCGCAAAAATGTAAAAGATTAATTCTTTTAAAATTCCAGATTGCTCTAGGCTACGAATTTTTTGATATTTTTTTTTAACATGCTAAATTATGTCCAAAAAATCTACCTCCGTGTTACTAAAACTATAAGTTTTTTGTTTTTTTGTTTTTTTTTTGTTGCCTTTTTAAATAAAAAATCTTTAGATGAAAGTACGCAACGACATGGAATGTTAATCTAGGAGGTCGTGACCTTTAAAGTTTGTACTTTTTGTTTGACTCTTAAACATTCGATAAAAGTGAAACAGGAGAGCTACAGCAGACTAAGTTTTGACATCAATATGTCAGTCGTTATATGAAGGCCGGATTTACCTATGAGCAACACAAGATATAGCTTAAAGCCCCCACCCCCAAGAAATATTTAGCACTTACGATATCTGTACATTAAAAATAGCAACGGAAAGAGACCATGTCTAAACTATCTTATGGTCTTTTCAAGTCTAAATACAGCACTGTTTGAAACTGTTTGTTTTGCACTTAAAGTAATCTTTGTTTGGTTGCTGTAAGTTCCAATGTGAAAAGCCTCTTTATAATTATTATATATGGATGTGCCGTTAAGAAATTATTTGTTGACTCAAGTTTTCGTTTGTCTGAGCTCCAAAACCCTGTGTCATGAGAAGATAACTTTGCTCTGTTTATCTCAACTTTCCCTGCAGGCTTATTAGTTGAAATGGTTATAGAACGTTAGCTATAAGAAGTTTTGGTTGTCATTCGGTCATTAGAATACACTGTTATTATGGATGGTTGCCTGGTCGTGCGGTTTGCGCACTGGTCTGTCGTTGGATTTATCGATGATCCCGAGTTCAAACCCTGCCCGCTTCCACCCCCCGTCATCTTTCGGGAGGTTTGGACTAGAAAGCAAACTATCTTCAACTTTGAAGGAACATCCGAAACATGTAAAACCTTTTACAAACAAACAAAACGTTACATGGTTTTAAAAAAATAAAAAATAGTAAATCAAGTTTAACCCTCAGAAGATGCTTTAATCCTATACATACTTGTATAAAGTATTTCTTCAATGCATGGCAACTCAGCAGACTTACAAAGAAAATACCACAGTAATGTTATTGGTCAAAGTTGACTTCTAAGTTTTTTTGTGTTTTTCTTTTATAGTAAATCGTGTTATTTCTATGTAACAATTTTAAAAACTAACTAAAACACGAATACACTCTTAAAGATTTGTAGATCTTATCAGTACCTTGTTAAAAAGGTGAAAGTCTGACATACAATCATAAATATTTAAATTCGTTTTAATACATTTATATTTGTATACATTTGCTTTACAGCAATGTTCTATATTTTACTTTAAGACAGAGAAAGCAGCTGATATATCGTGTTACGCTTATATAGAAAGCTATCTTTAGAATATTCAACTTTAGAAAACTGGTAACATCATTTAGGACTAAAGACTTTCAATGAAATCACATGACTTTAAAACCGTTTGCCCTTGGCAAACTGATAAATATTGGTTGACATTATGTAGGTTGTAATCTTGGTAGTTATCTCAACTTTTCATTTTTTTGTATTGTTACGAATCTCACTATCCATGCTCTCTGCAAACTGCACCATGCACCACCAACTTAAAGAACTTGACAACTCAGGGCTACAGAGTAACGTGACGCTTTAATAGTTGAATAAATAACAGCCAATACTGTACAATTGGCAACACGTACACTGTACAAATATCTCTTCGGTAACACCGTACCGCCGTATCAACTCTTGCACTGGCCTCTCCGTCTCGTTCCGGGCTTGCACTGGGTTCAACAGCTCACGACTGACTTCACACACTGGGCTCGTTGTGTCAGACTAGATCACAGACCAAGATCAAGACGCCAGACGTCTCAACTGTACTTGACAGTACTCCGCACTGAACCGTCGTAATGCTCCGTACAGAACCACTCCGTTGAACTGTGCTGTAGTCGACCGTGTTCTGAGCCCTGTCGTGCACATTCTCTCGTGAACCGTCTTGACTGCGACACCTCGCTCTTTATATAGGGTCCCTGCTGGCCTTCTCGAACTAGTGATGCCTTTATGTATTATTATAGCATTAATTCTAATTCCACATTAATGTGGCTTACACATACACTATTTAACCTCCTATCTCTGTTTATATATTCTAGACCCTTGCTAACATCCAGATACAATCTGCCCGTCTCTTACTCTCCAGTTCCAGTTCCCTTGAAACGTGTCCAAACTGCTAAGAGATTTCTTGGCTTTCAAAAGTCTGTGTATCAATCCTTGAGATGTTGAGCGACAACCTGAAGAATGGCCTCGACCGCGACTGTATGAAAGCTCTTAAACATCATTGGCTATCTGTCTGGTCACTCATCGACTAACTGTTCACAGGCACTCAACACCCTCTTGTCCTGTAGTGGTCATTCAGCTCTTTAGCCTCTTCATGATTACTCACTGTCACCTCTCTATCGTCGTCTATCTCTATCTCTGTCTGTCACACATTCACATATACAGAGGTTTAGATAGATAGATAGATAGATAAATAGATAGATAGATAGATAGATAGATGATAGATAGATAGATAGATAGATAGATAGATAGATAGATAGATAGATAGATGGATGGATGGATATATAGATAGGTAGATAGATAGATAGATAGATAGATAGATAGATACTCTGTATAGTACAGAAGAATGAAAAGTCTGAGAGAAGATCAACCTGTGAAAAGAAAGAAAACAATCTATGCTACTTCAAGTACCCAGTCACATTACAAATGATGAACCACCTTGGAACTGATGCAGCTATTGATTTCAAGTTGAAGAGGACGAGTCAAAATGTGTACCTTCTAATAAAACTAAATTTGTGTTCCCAGTTTAGCAAGACGATTATTCAGAAATGGTCTGGAATTTCTTTTATATTTACCAGATTATTATTTCTATTTTGAAGAAACGATTTTTATTTTTTGCACAAGTTTTATATAACATAGCATTTCTGTAGTGAGTCTTGTTTTGAATCGTAATTCGCGTTGCTTCGTATTTGTCAAAGATGGAAGAGTTTGGAGAAAACTGTACAGCCTCATATCCAAGTCACCGCCAATCGATCCGTTGTTTTATTTTGATTTTTGTTTCCTTGTAAGATTCTCTTTGGGAGATATACTTTCCTACTCTCATTCTCAAAATATTTTTGGGGTTATAGACAGTAATACACGATCTTTAAGATAGCTGCGTTTTGGTGGGAATTTTTTTTTCTTTTTTGAGAACATCACCCGACTGTGTAACTCGTTTCCATTCAGGGATGCCGACCATTGACTGTAGGTCACAATGTTGATGTATGATATAATTTTTAGTGTGATAAAAAAACTACAAACAATGTTCTGGACCACCCAATCATTTCCCCTGTGCTACTTGTTTTATTGGCTTACTTAGCAACTGAGGCTGTAACTATAATAATAATAATAATTATAGCTTTTATATAGCGCTACATTCATGCTTCTAGCATGCTCAGGGCGCTATGGTCCAATATCATTTGTGAACCAGTGGGGGAGGGGTATCTGGGAGCAGGTTTTCCGTGATGCCTTTAGGCGCTCAGTAAACACAACTCTGCTAGTGTCGGGTGTCGAACCTCGAGACCCTTCATAGGTAGCGAAGCCAAGCCAAGTTCAAGCGTACTTAAGTCTCTCCACTACGTTTCCCAATCTTTTGTGTGAACCTGTATAGTGTATATCTATGTAGGCCCAGTTGTGACACACGACCAATAATTGTCATTTATTTTCTTTTTTCAGTCGCCTTAGCTTTTTCGACTCATCTCATCCCAAGCTACAACCTGATATATGCTTCTGAATAGTCTTATGTATTTACTATCTTGGAATTTGTGGATTTAACTGTTTACTCATTATATCACTAAGGTTTATTATAAATACAGACAGACGTGTCGTGATTACCTGTTATGTCGGTTGTGTTTCACTCTGTGTTTCCTGTTTCACTTTGAAGTGAATCGTGTCACGAGACGCAAGGAGAGAGAAACGTGAGTTCACAGAGCAGAAGTGTGAGTGTGTTTGGGAGGGTGATTTAAAACGGGCCGCTCCAATGAAACGTAGCCTATACTACAATACACTGGCCGAAATGTAGCTGTTGAGACGTCGGCATTTTTTTATTAAAAGTGAAAAAAAAAAGAGGGGTGTAGGCCAAAGTATTATGTGAGCCTTTGAAGAATGTAATAATAAAATAAACAAATAACCGGGCGAAGCCGGTGGGTAATACTAGTAATATATATAGGTACTTAGATTATTTTTGCATGGCGTTCAAGATATTTTGTCTCTACACGTCTGAACTACATATAAATAGACTACATGTGCTTCTAATCGACTTTGTACTTTTCAATATATAAGAACATTATGACTTTCTTTCTTTGAAAAAAAAATCTTTTATTATATTGGTTACCAATGCAGATATTTGTGTCACAATAAGACTACATTTTAATAAGATTTCATGTTTCTGTCCATAATACAGTGTAATTAGTGATTGAAGTGAGTTTAGTAGAGCATCACCTTGATTTCGGTCCTTAAGCCCTATAACTCATTAATAGAATAGTTTCTATGTACATTATTCCAAGAGCGTAAATGATTTATTTATGTATTCATATTTTGAGATAAATTTAGTTTTGTGTTGTCTGTCCGTTCGTCCGTCCCGGTTAGGTAACAGAAACTAGAAAAGATATTGAAAACTAGACATCATGATGTTTTAGACCTTTCATGTTTGCTGCCACGGTTACTTTTTTCTTTTCTGGGGTAAAATATGTTCCATTGTTGTTGTTTTTAACTAAAATTCATTGATTATCAAAAGAAAAAAAACAACTATCCTTCTAAAAGCTGTTTAAGAGAGGTATTATCTTTTTAAAAAAAAAAGGAATTTAATTGTTTTTTTTTATTTCAACAATAATAGTGTAATTTATGATTGAAGTAGAACAATTCATTTATTTCGATCTTATCAAAACAAACACTTTTACATATATTAATCTATCAGCATAAAATAGTTCGTATCCATATTTTGAGACAGAGCTACATTTGTCAATTTATTTTAACGTATTTTACACCATAGATTGTTAGATCAATATATGTATAACATATATTGCGACATACATTGTTTCTTTGACATTACAATATATAGCTGGAAAATTATACCATTTTAGATCATGCTTTTTCCGTCTCAACTCTGACACACTGTTAATTGACTGGGTTGTCCCCCCTACAGGGACTGGAAAGTTTCAAACATGACCAACTCTTATTAACTGCTTCATGAGAGGTCAGGGGCTGAAGGGGGACAACAAATTGAAAACTTTGTCCGCTGTCTTTTGGGAGCTCTCGACTGGGAGGACAAGTTCTGGGCGAATTTGTAGCTGAAGAAGAGGAGGGGTAGGACACACAGGACTAAGAAACAAAAATTTTGGCTAAAAAGGAAATAACATTTGAACTTCAGACTTTTCCTCTTAAACGATACTTGATAAAGATTGCTGGATGGCGACCTATAACCATTTGCGTATAAAATTTTTAAAACACTGCATATAGTACTGTATAATCATTGGCGAGGGCATTTATTGTCCCTGTAATTAACGTTACCAACATACAGTTCAATGAGAATTTATAAGTAAGCTAAGCTTACACAGGCCTCTATTTAATCTCACCTACATTATCTCTCCTTCTCTCTCTCTCTCTTCTCTCTCTCATTTTTCTTTATATTTTCCTCTTATGTAACTTTACATTTTTCTATAGGATTCTACGGGTTCCATAATCCACTCCACTACTCAATACTTCTAGTCCCTTCGACTCTTAGACCAACCAATTTCAAACAGCACGATGTCTGAGTGTTTAAATGTGTGTTTAAATGTGTGTAGGTGTGTGTGTGTAAGGAAGAGTGAGAGAGAGAAAGAGAGAGAGAGAGGTTAAAAGAGAGTAAACAGACCCGTCACAAAGACAGGCATTTTCTTTGAAGAACTGTTGATTAGAAAATGAAAGATGTTTTTAAAAAGCAATTAAAATGTGAGGTCAAGAATTTAATTAAGTTTAATATTGTTTTAGGGAGTTATCTGAAATTCACTTTAGTATTGCCTTGTGTAGGCTTTGATGTTGCAATAAACTACTAGACTATGCATTAAGTTTGTCTATCATGTATTAATATATTACTTTATTAATCTATCTCTTTCAAACTCTTTTAATCTATCTATCAATCTATCTATCAATCTATCTATCTTTCTAATCTATCAATCTATCTATCTTTCTAATCTATCAATCTATCTATCTTTCTAATCTATCAAATATATCTATCAATCTATCTATCTTTCTAATCTATCAATCTATCTATCTTTCTAATCTATCAATCTATCTATCTTTCTAATCTATCTTTCTAATCTATCAAATATATCTTTCTAATCTATCAAATATATCTTTCTAATCTATCAAATATATCTTTCTAATCTATCAAATATATCTTTCAATCTATCTATCTTTCTAATCTATCTATCTTTCTAATCTATCTATCTTTCTAATCTATCTATCTTTCTAATCTATCTATCTTTCTAATCTATCTATCTTTCTAATCTATCTATCTTTCTAATCTATCTATCTTTCTAATCTATCTATCTTTCTAATCTATCTATCTTTCTAATCTATCTATCTTTCTAATCTATCTATCTTTCTAATCTATCTATCTTTCTAATCTATCTATCTTTCTAATCTATCTATCTTTCTAATCTATCTATCTTTCTAATCTATCAATCTTTCTAATCTATCAATCTATCAATCTATCAATCTATCAATCTATCTATCTATCAATCTATCTATCAATCTATCTATCAATCTATCTATCTATCAATCTATCTATCTATCAATCTATCTATCTATCAATCTATCTATCTATCAATCTATCTATCTATCAATCTATCTATCTATCAATCTATCAATCTATCAATCTATCTATCTATCTATCTATCATTCTATCATTCTATCTATCATTCTATCTATCATTCTATCTATCTATCTATCTATCTATCTATCATTCTATCTATCATTCTATCTATCATTCTATCTATCATTCTATCTATCATTCTATCTATCATTCTATCTATCATTCTATCTATCATTCTATCTATCATTCTATCTATCATTCTATCTATCATTCTATCTATCTATCTATCTATCTATCTATCTATCTAATCTATCTATCTATCTATCTATCTATATATATATATATATATATATATATCATCTATCTATCTATCTATTTATCTATCATCTATCTATCTACCTATTTATCTTTCTTGAGGATGCTGTTTACCATTACGCCCAATTATTTCAAGTTCTGCCGATCTAGGTATAAATATAAAAAAAATGAATAAACAAAAACAACAAGTTAATCTAATAAAAAACAACTATTTATCATTACACAACAATTGGCAATTGGAAACTTGTAAATAAAACTGAGACCTGACGATAATTCCGTTAGACTTAACTTGTCCCTTCCCCACTGTCGTGGACAGCCAAATATACTTTGGATTTGATCTCAGTTTCTTACCATCGTTCTGTTGACAGCTACGTCATTCTCTGAGTGACCAAGGGTCTAGCAGGTCTGGCTACGCCATTCTCTGAGTGACCAAGAGTCTAGCAGGTCTGGCCACATCATCTCTCAGTGACCAAGGGTCTAGCAGGTCTGGCTACGTTATTCTCTGAGTGACCAAGGGTCTAGCAGGTCTGGCTACGTCATTCTCTGAGTGACCAAGGGTCTAGCAGGTCTGGTTACGTCATTCTATGAGTGACCAAGGGTCTAGCAGGTCTGGCTACGTCATTCTATGAGTGACCAAGGGTCTAGCAGGTCTGGCTACGTTATTCTCTGAGTGACCAATGGTCTAGCAGGTCTGGCTACATCATTCTTGGGTTTTTGGGTTTCCAGATAAGTGCAATCCTTGTATGGTAAAGGAATTCGATATGTTTTATGAATGAAATTGAACCCAGGATGTATGGCTCGTCGGGATAACTGACTGGTCGTGATGTATGCGCTTTGGGCTGCCATTTTGATGTTCCCTTCTTTGAACTCTTGCCTCTGTCATCTACCACCGTTCAGTGGCAGGTCTGGGCTAGGATGTCATAATTTTCCATTCTAAGGAACATGAGTTGACCAAGGTCAACCATATTCCAGTGGTCACATTGTGGAATAGGCTTTACAAGTCAATTGCCTGATAAAAAAAATATTTACGCTTTATAAGTCACGATAGAGGAACATATTAAGTTAATGAACTATCATTCATTTTTTCTCCATGTCTTCCTGGCAATCATTTTATATCTTCTTTTTTCTGATGTTGTTTATTCCATGTTCGACTGGATATTAAACAGATATCGTTGCATGGAGTTTGTCATTACTGTTACTAAAAAAAATCAAATAAAATTACTAGATCTATTTGTTTAAATGGAAATGGGGCTTAAATAATACAAATTACCAATGTCTATAATGTTAAAACTATTTTTGTGTTAAAAAAAAAAAAAGGGGTAGACAACTCGTTTCTAGTTATTGATTACCAGAGTTGTTTTTCCTTGTTTCTCTGTGTAATATAAACAGCAATAAAGAAGTGTAGCTATGTAGCATGTTGATAAATATTGATTCATTTCCGGACGACATTGTAACGTTTGAAAATCAGAATTTCATTTGGATTTGGGGGGGGGGGGGCGTTTGGGAACTGAGGGAATTGTGATTTCTTTGAAAATGTATAAAATGTTGAACATTTGGTGTTCCCACAAACAGTGGCGATAAACATTAAGGTGTGTTATATTTTCATATTTTGGAAGCTAGATTTTAGGTATTATTTCTGTAACCATTTTCTTTTTCGGAATGTATATTGTTTAGGTATGTATTATGTGTTGCGTTCAAATATAGGTCATATAAAACACCATGCTTAAGTTCTATTACACTTTTCTCATGTCTACCTCTTTATGTCTATATATCATGTCTATGTTTCACGTCTACGTCCATTGTCTAGAGCTCATGCTTACGTCCCATTCCGACGGTTCGTGGTTACGTCATATGCAGTAGGCCTCATGGCTAGGTTACTAGGTATCATGCCTTTGTCTCAGACCTAGATCTCATAAATACGTCGCTTAGCAGCGTCTTATTCCTACAGTTCATACTTAGATTTCACGTCTACGTACCATGCCTCGATCACATACACACGTTCCATCCAGACCGTATGCCTACGTCTCACGCCTACGTCTCGTGATAAGTCTAGATCTTATTCTTACCATCCATGATTATGTTTTACGGTCTCACGCCTACGTCTCGCGGCTACGTCTAGATCTTATTCTTACCATCCATGATTATGTTTTACGGTCTCACGCCTACGTCTCTTGCCTACTTCTTGAACCGACGTCTCAAGCCTAGGTTTCATTCTTAGTTGACAAGCCCATTGCCCCATGGCCCTAGGTCTTTGTTTCGCTTTTTTTACAGGATTGAAACTACGATGTAGATAGTTTTTAAAAGAACGTTACTATTCAGCCCAATTATCTGCATTATCACCTTGTTCTTCGTCATAAGTTTCTATATTAACATTCTGAATAGCTAAATAAACTATCTCTTTCATTTGTCTGAGAAGTTTTTATGGAAAGATTTTGCTGTTTGTTTCAAAGTACGATAAGGATAAACTGTGTTGTCTTTTTCTTTCAAAGCTTATATCAACTCTGTGTGTCGGGTAAAAAGTTTGTACACGTCTTTGTATTGACTAGAGCAGTGTTTACCAAACTTTTTTGTCTTGTAGACCACTTGCCATGTTTTCTGGATTACGTTAGACCCTTGCTTAACTTATAAATTGCAAACAATGGGTCCGCGAAACTTTTCATTTACAGGAGAAAGGGCCAAGGCGAGTAACTGGCGCCTAAACCACTAAGCTTTGGCAGGAGGGACTCATTAGCCTTCATTTGCAACCCACCGAGCAGAAGAAAAACTGAATTCAAACCTCTGCTGCCGTGCAACTATACCCCAACACGGCGACTTTAGGCAGTTTGCAGCCACAAAGCGCTACACCAAGTCAGAGCCTTCGACACGGCTGATCCCAAACTGTATATGTCATTTGCAAAGAATTTCATAAGCACAAGAAGCTTTTAGTGTTATAACACATACCACCGATGTGCCCTTGAACTGTATTGTTGCTTAAAGAAATTCGTTAAATAATATCAGATGTAGGTTTTTATCTTTGAGAGTTCGAAGGTTGTTCAAACCTTTACCTTTTTTCTCAGGATGACATCATCTCCAATGACCCTGCAGAGGGAGTCCAACGTAAATACTTAGTCACTTAGGCAACCAACCGCTTAGTGGACAAGAAAGAAATGAATCCCGATTAAAATATTTGTTTTTTTTAAGCATTAGTTAAATTTTGACACAATTAAGCTATTTAAATCGGTATTGAAATTCAATACAACAATTTTCTTTTTGATTAGCAGGAATATTTAAGGATTAATAAAGTACAAATCATATATTCGTGAATGAAATAATTAGAAATAGCATCTGAAAATTAAAGTCATGACCTGCTTTAAATGAAATCCATTATCGTAGACCCCCGTGGACATCCCAATTTATTGTTTCACTTTCGTAGACCCCTTGGAAGTCTTCGTAGACCCCTGAGGGTCTATATAGACCACTTTGGGAATCACTGGCCTAGAGTCTCTTGCAATGACATTCCCGTTCTTTCAGCCAGCTTCTTATTTTTGTGGTACTGTTCCCTGCAGGAAGGTCTTTGCGAGACCTAATGTCGCCTAAGGACCTCATATTGTGACATTAACCTTAATACCAACTCTTTATATGTTTGTAATCAAGATTAATCTGAAATTTAAACAACATATCCTAGAGTTTGTTTCGGTTTCATTTGAACATCTTTAATGGGAAAAGTTACCTGACTAAAAACGTAAAGGAAATTACTGAAACAATGAAAGACACATATTAAACATATAAAGTACAGGGACCACGTTTTTTAATAAGAGAAAATACAGAATAAATTTTAGCGAAGTCCTGACAGGGGCACGCACCATGGACCCTCCGATTTTTAAACTCCGCTTGATGCAGCATAGTGGTTTGTTTGCCTGGAAGAAATCTTTGATGAAAAAACGATTGTTGATTACAAGTTACGTGACAGATATTTTTAGATAGATCATTAGAATCGTCATTAAAAAAATAAAAACTTAAAACTTCCTCTGAATCCTATTAAAACGAAATGTGACACGGATTGAGTTGGGCATATGTCGTCACGTGGTCTGTTTATGAGCTCGAGGAAAGAGGATGTAATGAGGTTGCTGTTTTGTTTCTTGATTCCACAGGTCACATCTGGCATCCCTGTCGCGTCCTAGCTCCCTGGGCGGTCACAAAGAAGTATTTTGGATGGTGACATGGAAGGGACTTCTGGTGGAGCGGGGGTAAGCTAGGGGAGGGGAGAACCGTCATAAGACCCGAGCTGCCGGGAAGTCACTAATTACTTGAGACGTCTGCCCATCCTGACATTCGTCATTTTTGTATATATAAAAATTTTAGGGGGGGGGAAATGTTCAATGTACTTCACTGAATTGTTTATATCTATGTGGAAACTGTTCAGACAGTAAAAGACAATTCTAATTTATCACGTGACTTACAAGCAAAGTTTTGTTGTTAAGAAAAATACATAGTTAATAATTTGTAATGGAAAATATGTCTTTGAAACTGTATACTAGCAGCCATCTATCTTCACCGTGTCCTCCGATTGTAAACAGAAACATCTTTGTCTCTCTATTACAAACTTCAATACATTCATCTCTCTTCTACTCCTTCTAGCAATGTAACCTGACAGTAAGTTATTGTTTAATGTTTCTTTTTGTCTAAGACAGTCAGTCATATATAATGTCAGATATATTTCAATGATATACCAAAGCATTAATAAAAAGCCTAGGGCAATCTGCTAAAACAAACGTATACCAGTGAAATTGTGCTTTAATACATAACAAGTTTTGTTTAGTAAAGAACTGCACATGTATAGGAATGTTTGTTAGATCCCAAACAGATTGCTAGTCTGATCAACAGTACGTTGAAATTACTAAGAGAATTACATGTACTGTGTTAACACTGAAAGTCGTGTCCCAAAGTAGCTGAATCAAGCCTTTCTATTTCATTCATTCTTCTCTCTTTCTCTCTCTCTCTCGCTTTCTTTTATTTCTCTCTCTCTCTCACAAACACGCTATGAAACGCACCCAAACGTCCTGCTTTCAATGTTGGGTCTCACTCACTCACACACACAGAAAGTCTTGCGCGTGTACTCACAATCTATCTTATTGGTACGTCTGCATTGTTACTCTTTGAACGTATCAACAACGACATCCAGACATGAGAAGAAATATCGTGTCCATTGCTTTCTTGACCACTAGTGGTCAATCAGATGCCGAGGTTTTTTTTTTTGTTTGTTTTTTTATTTTGTTCAATAGATTTAGAATTTTTTTTTTTTAGTGGGATGTAGTTTTTTGCTTTTGTTGTTTTCAAAGTAACGTTCAAATGTCAAAGGTCGTTAGGTCAACACTGTTAGGTCAGTTTGAAGTGAGACACATATTATGTTACAACGTAGGTCTTGTGTTACGTTAAAGAGGTTTATACTTTCCATTCCAGTTTTATTGACTGTGTGAACGTGTGTTAATACTAATGTAGTCCTTGTACTTTGACTAACATGTAAATGCATCTAGCACAGCGATTCTTAACCTTTTAAGCTCGGCGACCCCTTTTTACAATCCCCCCTCTGCCGCACCCCCCCCACACACACACACACAAACACAGCAATAGGAAAAAAAAATCCATTTTGTTGATGGTCTTTTGCGACCCCTTGCAAATCGTAAGTCGACCCTAAAGGGGGTCGCAACCACAGCAGGTAATAATAATAATAAGGCTTGTTTTCGAGTCCGAAGATTAGTGAGGAATGCATTATTGCCCGAGGCTGCGCAGCCCCAGATGTGATCTACATAATTTGCCACACCCAGGGCAAGCCTAACCATCTAGCAGGCACAAGAGAAGAAAATGGTTGATGAAAAAAAGAGACAGAGACGTGGGAATACCCATTGACGAAAACGTTTAGACTTGAATATCTTCAAAATATCTTCAATATATCTTATCAGCCTGCCTGTCTGTCTGTCTGGTAAAAAATTTGTAAAACGTTATTGCTACTACACACAATTTCGGATCAAGCTGAAATTTCGCACAATTATTATTTTTAAACAATAAATTTCTCGGTCGTCGGTTTGAAGCTCCAAACACATAGTACAACTGAACCGATGTAGGCTGATTACATTTTCAATATAGAACTTGAAATAAACATAAACAAACTTCTTTGAAAACAAAACTCAATACAACCTATATTTGTACCTATAAACAGATTCAACCTTATAGTAGATGTAGAAACAAACTATAACTGACTAATAATAGACTTCTGTCTCAAGTCTCTCACTTGTCCTTCTTTCAACCTCCAGCCCAGTATTTTTCAACTTGAACTAAAACATAAAACAGACTACCTTGTGATTATACTTTAATCCATTCAGCCTCCACAACCAAAAACATCCGCCCTACTTTCCCTATGGTTACACGCGCATACACTCAATAACACTACAACTATAAACTAATGGGCTCAAATAATAACAATATTTCTCTATCATCCACAGCGGAAAAGATGTCAATGACGCATGAACTCTGACCTTTAAAACTCTAGTAACCCAAGCAGGATGTTATGTCGTTTCAGCCAGACACGTATAAGACACCAACGCAAAGTTACTTCTCGGCGCCCGCTTCTCGGCACCACTTATACGATCTGGATATCGACGCTGCGCAAAGAAATGTGCACCCGATTCTCAACGGATCTAAATCCATGCAAGTGGAACCAGCCCAGGACCAAGGAGTACTCCAAGTCAGCCACAGCGAGGCTAACGCCTCGTCGACCGGGAGCGAGAGTATGCTCCCCTTGCCGGACTGGCCCAACGCGATAGAAAAATGGGGCGTTTGGTGGGACCTTCACGTCTACGGTTTCTCCGTGCTATTCATCCTCTTGACCCTCGTCAGCTGCGGGGTCTTCCTGCGCTTCCGGTCGCGGGTTCAGAAGTTCAAGATCGTCTTCAACACACTGATATTTCTGGCGACATCCGGCGTTCTAAGGGCGGTGTTTATGCTGGTCGATCCATACGGATGCAAAGGTCAAATGGCGACCCTGGTGATCGGCATCCTGACCCAGTCTGTGTATCCACTGTTCTGTGCCTGCTATGGGTTAACCCAGGTAATGAACGATATCTGTTATAATGTCATGCGCTGTCACGTCCTACATATATTGATTAGTATTTGTTGACTTCATTTATTTAGACAGATATTGTCAACTGGTTAACGGCCTCTCTCTTTTCCAACCAATGAGTGAGACCGATACCCACAGTCTTTCTTAATACTTCAGACTTAATTTGCAAACACTTTTAATTTGTGTGACATGACTTAAGTTATGCTGCTTCGAGTAAATTCATACAGAATCTGAAAATGCTTAAAAAATTAGACATAACTATTATGAAGTGTGTGAGTGTATTTCATTGGTTAGTGAATTCTGATGCAACCTTAGACAAACCTGATACAAATAAGTGAGTAAATAAGGGTGAACGGCTACTGAAATTCTTAGTTCTGAGACGAGAGCTAGAATCACGAATATTTTACAAAGATTATATCAACTCACGCTGTCTGTCTGGTAACAAGTGTGCTCACGTTATTTCTCCCATACCCATTCTCGGATCAAGCTTAAGCTTCGCACAATTATACATTGACATAGTCAAGACATGAATATAAAAAAAGTAACCAATAAGACAATTAATTACTGGTAATTCATAATTGTATTTATAGCAACAAGGGAAACTAATACATCAGTATTCACAGATATGTCTGAATTTGTTGGGTTTAGTCCTCTTAAAATATTGTTAACGCTATTTCTCCCCCACGCATTCTCCGATCAAGTTGATACTTTAAACAATTATTTATTGCACCTAACAAAACATAAAACAATAACAAAAATATTAAATTAGTCAATTAATTATTGGTAGTTAATTATTTTGTTTGATATCAAATAAGTGAAAAAATAAATGTGTGCATTATTGGTAGATACAGTTTTAAAGACGGAGTTCTTCCCCTTTAGATAAGCATTTTTTTTAAGGATTTGTTATAATTTGCTTGTTTGTCGCTGGAATCTAAATATGATGTTGAAATCGCTAGAAATCATATTACATTGTGTTTCTACATGCATCTACATTGAACTTGAAGGTTGTATATTTTTGCCAATAATTTTTTAATTTAATTTTTAAGGTTTGAATCACGTTCAGATAAAGAAATTGATGGCCTCCGTGGGTGCTTTAACTCAACGACGACTGCTTGATAAATAATCAAATAAATCTACTTATAATTGATTCTTCGAAAATGTTTGTGAAACATCCCCAATTTATTTTTAAATTTTCGCTTCTATTTCTTAAACTTTGTCTCTGACATTACAGCCATTGTTATTACATCCACAATGACGTTAATACGTAGACTTATCCCAAACTATTTTTTTTCCTTACACCTTCCAGGTGATGTTGCTGAGAATCACAAAGGTAGATGTCGGTAACAGTAAAGTGAGAAGCTTGAGTTGGCTGATGGGTTGCACGCTGACCTACTTGTTCCTCGTGGTGGTCATCGAGTCTCTGGTGTCCTTTGAGCGCTCCTTAAAGCTTCTTCTTCTAGTGGACAGCGGCTGCTTCATCGCATGGTCCCTCTATTTAGGAATAACGTTTATATGTAGTGGATTCAGGTCATTCACTTATTTCGTATGTGTTGTGTGTATGCAAAACTTATGTCTATTTCGTTCTTCTGTTTCGTACTGATAATAAGATAAGATATTTAGAGAAAATGTAAAACAAACAATCCAAAAGTATCCCTGTCAGACCTTGCGATCTATGGGGCAGATGAAGGTCATCTGTTTCTGTAGCCCAAGGTTAACGAGGTTGTCATGTGACCAGCACAACGACCAAAAGCCTTTACCTTTCCCCAACTAATGTCAGGTCATCAGAGGCGCTCTAAAATCCCAAAATTCAAAATCCCAGTCTTCCCCAAGTTTCGAACCCCGAATCCTCAGTTCAGAAACCAAGTGCTTTACCGATGAGCCACCGCGCCTCCGTTAAAATGTGATAAGCATAATTTAAAAAAAAATTATCTTGGTAAGCATAAACCTGTCTAAGCGGCTAAATATTGAATTGTAATGTAGACTAAGAATTTTAAAAATCCGATATTTGACTATTGCAAAGTTCTTTTTGCCTAAAGAAGACCTTTTCATTGAGAACCCCTTCCAATATTTTTCTCCAAATAGATTGATGAAGCGCATTATTGTAGTTCTATAAAAAGGTTTAGAAACAATAGTAATTCAAATAACTGTTACACTGATGCAGGGACTACAATAGAGTTTGTTTCTCTTTCTGTGCAAGCACTTTAGTTAAACCTTTCTTTTAAACATATCATCAGATACTTATGAATAATACATTTTTTAAGATTGTTATTGTATTATATAATAGTCTGGCAGTGTATTAGTGAGTTGGAAACAGATAATTTAAATCTCAAGACATTTACGTCTAAAGCTGATAAAGATATTCCTCTTAATCCATTTAATTTTCTAACGCAGCGTTGTCTATAAAATACGAACAATGAAAGCGTGCGACATTGATTGTTAATGTTGTTTCTGTTTCTGAACAGGTTAAGCCAGTACGCGGATGAAGCTAAAAGAGCGAGAAAAGAACTGAACGCCTTCAATAGCCACCGCCGATCCGCCAGCAATGGGGCGACCAATCTTATGGCCACAACACTATCAACGAATGCTGGAGAAGAAAGCACAATGTACAACGGGGAGACAGATTTAATCTCAGACAATACAGCCACATCGGACATGTTCGTGGTCGCCGGAGGTGGTGATCCATACTCCCCAACTGCAGCGGCTTCAAAAAGCGGCATAAGGCTCTCAAGGCCGAAGTTGAAAATCTCGGACAAGAACCACATGATGGTGACGATCGCCAGCGACGACGATGATGTGTCCACGAGCTCCACTGACGTAGAAAACATCAAAGGCGATGTCAGCAATCTGCGACGTACTAGAAAACGATACCGACAGAAACGGACTAGCAACAATGTGTCCAAGGGAAAGGCAATGAACAGTTCTTACGTGTCTCTGTCTCTTACTGCTGAGTCGAACAGTAACAAGAGCTCATCGAAAAACAAAAATTCAGATTTAGGAACTGGAGCCACGTCCCCAACGTTGGATACTACACACTCTGTTCTCCCTTTGTCTACTGTTGAGTCTGTAGAGTCGTACAATATTGTTTTCAAAGGAGGTGTCTCCCATCTGCCGTTTTCTCATTGCAAAAAAAATCACCTTGGGAATTCGCACAACGAAGCAAGTCACGCTCAGGATCAGCAGTTGCCTCTTTTGCAAACGCCTGATCCTTCATCGGTCGGTACGCTGAACATCATCAACGAAGTCTCAAAACGCGATGAAGTCGACAGTCTGGACGATGATATTGTGGAAGACGACGGCGACGATAAACAGACTGCGGCCTCCTATGGTATACAGGCTGTCCCTGCTGTTGGTTTTGATAAAAGCACAGATAATATCAACACGGACTCATTCATGGAGACAGACTTTTTAGCCGAGAACTGCGTTGAGGATACGGGCGATCGCTCCTGCTGTGCGGTTGATCCTAAAATCAACCACCGTGGTGTGGCATTATCAGATCTTGTGTTTAGCGTCCACTCCGAGAATAACTATCTTAGTAATTCTCCTAGAGACAATGGCTACTTGGCAGATACCGAAAACATATTTTACTGTTCTTCATTGTCAAAAGTATGTGGCAGCTCGGGGCGTACAATGTCAGGCAGGGATGATTCCGGCCGACCCCTTGGTGATATGTCTTCTCAGAGGTCAACGCCAACACACTCGGACGACGACTCTGTTTTGAGCCCGGCTCTTTCTGAGAGGATGCAATCCATAGCTCCAGCAGCTTTGGGCTTATTTAGAATACGCCAGAGCAAGATGGTCCAGCGGGCTGTACATATGACCTACTTGCTGACTTTTCTGTTCATGTTTGCGTGTCTCTTACAATTGTATACTGTTTTCGGTGTCTATGGAGTCCTAGGCACTATACCTAGACCTGATCCCTGGCCTTGGTTAATATTTCACAGCATCTTTCGGTAAGTTAAGAAATAGGATCTACTATCGGGCTAGTTTAACGATAAACTAAACAATGTATGGGAAGCAATATTGAAGTTTCATGTTGCCAAATAAATATAAAATGATTTACAATTGAGCTTAGAAACATTTGGATTCTGCAGTGCTAAAAAAATGTGCATTTAAATTATCTTATAATTAATTAAAACATTGCTTCTCCACTTGTTTTATTTTTACACCGGATACACACACAAAAAGCGACTTATAGCGTAATTTAATGTCATAATGACCATAACGTTACACTTGTTAGTGAACTGAGCCTGTCTATTTTAAAATATGACAATTTGAGTAAAACAAAATTTTCAAATCAGAAGAAGAGAATATTCATTTTTTTTATACGAGATATTTTATGAGCATTATTTTGAATTTAGAAGTAAATGGCGAAAGAATGATATTTTTTTCCACTAGTCAAACGAATGGTATTTTTTTTAAAAAAGGAAAGAAATTGTACTTGACTGGACTGAAGCTGAATTAGTCTCCGCTCTAAAGGGAGACAAACAATATATAACAATACAATCTTATTCATTCATGAGTATCTCACTAGCAGAGTGGTTAACACGTCCGCCCGAGGAGGTGTGAGCCACGAATTAGAATAACGTTTGTTTTCCCCTTTTAATTTTTTTTTTCATTTTTAAATGCTTTTAAAAATTAATTACGTTAAAACCCACTCAGATATCTCGTTCTTGCTCCTTCCAACCCCCCCCCCCCCATTTTTCCAACTGGTTCAGATATGTGATAGGATCATAGCGTATTGAGAAAGCTAAAAGCATGAAATAACGCTAAACATAAACAATTGTTAAAAATGTTATTAATCGTACAGATTAATTGTTGTTGGTCTAGATCTATTACAAATTTAGTAAAAAACATCGTGGGGTCCAATGGCTGCAGTTAGCCTGTCTCTAAAATCTCTTCGTTTGTGATGCGGTCTTTGAATGTGATACCTAGGATCCTTCTGTAGCACCTCATTTCTATTGCTAGGAAAAACCTCTCTAGCTCTGCAGTCAATGTTCAAGACTCGCAAGCGTGTAAAATATATTTTTATCTTATCTTATCTTTCTTAAAATCTGGCTTCCATTATCAATTAGCATTGGGCCTCAACATCCTACAGGTTTCAGACACACAAAGCTGTGTGATTAAGCTCCTATCACATAAAGGCTTTCACAACATTGAGATGTAAGATTCGTTGCCTTACAATACCCTTACTGTTACTGTTAGAGCTAGATCCATATAAAACGGATTAGTCTTTCTGATGTAAAAACAAAAAAAAAGCTTTTTTAAAACAAAATTGAGAAGAAACATCTTAATATAATTTAATTTCATGTTCACTTGGAACAGCACTGAGCCTTACTAACTCATGAAAGTCAAAATAAGAACATTTCTCTCATCAAATTCTATTAGTTTTTGTTTTTCCCTGGGGCTGTTTGCTTCTTAGCGTCTCTCTATGACTTCCTAATCCTCCATAAAGTTTTTGAAATAACATCGTATGTGTGAGTGTGTGTGTGCTAGGGTTTAATATCTTCAGGCCAGTAACAACAAAAAAAAAAAGGTTTTCCTCCAATTTAGACGAACAGCGAGAATTTTGTTTTTAATGTTTGCTTTTTGAGACTTTATATTTTTTAAATTTTATTTGTTTTTTATTTTAATTTAATTTTTGTTTGGTTCTTAGTTTTTATAAATTTTTAAAGAGTAAAATATGAGAGTGTATGGCTAAAAGAAGCAAAGAGAAAGAGAGAGAGAGAGAAAGAGAGAAAGAGAGATTTTGTGTTTGCTTTTGTTTTCTTACTTTCCATGTAATATTTTCTGGTTTTGTTTTGTTAATTTTTACAATTCCTTGTTCATTTCCCCTCGTTTGCTTTGTGCCCCATATGTGGAGAGATAAACTGCTCAGAGTTTTACAGTTGTTCTAATCTTCTTCACACTGTTTGGTGTCTACAGCAATATCTTGTGGCCAGAAACTCAAATGATTTTTAAGCTTTAAAATCTGAAATCATTGAATTATCTTCTAGTTAGTTCCTTAGGACCCTTTTCAACATTTATACATAGATTTAGAATGTCACAGCTTCAAGAGAAAAATATAAATGGCAATGTCTTCGATTCCGAAGATGAAGGATGAGTGCTGTGTTTCACATGCTTACGCAGGCCCAGTTGCGACCTGCATATTTTCCCGAAATTCATGCAGATAAAGCCGTTGTCCGCAAGGGGGCCTATTTAAGTTTTCTTTTTGTCTTTTGGCTTCTCTTTGAGTCTCAAATGTTTGTCCCGAAGTCTTTGTGAAAGCTCTCCAACTGTCTTTTTCCGAGGCCATCTACTTTCCTCTTTGCCAGTGAGGGCGAAACGGAGAAATACATAGTCTTTAAAAATAATTGCTTCACATTTGCCTTTTGTTTCGCTCAGTGTTGGGCCAGTGAGGGGCCCCTAGTCATGTGTTGACCAGTTCTATTCACATTTACCCGTTGTTTCGCACAGTGTTGGGTCGTTAAGGGGCCCCTAGTCATGTGTTGACCAGTTCTTTTTTTTCTTCTGTGATGTTATTCTTTGCTGGTACTGGTGGTGTAGATGGACAAATTTCTTGATGTTTGATTTTAAGTATTTTACACGCAAGCGCGACTCATATGTATTAGATGTAATAGTTAACTTGCACATTTCCCATTCTAGTCATCTGTTTCTGTAGCCCACGATTAACGAGGGTGTTATCTGACCAGCACGACGACCCTTTACTTTTCCCCAACAAAATGCCAGGTACCCATTAGAGCTGGGTGGACTTATGATGCCGAAATTTTTTAAAAAGTCTTCACCAGGATTCGAACCCAGGACCCTCGGTTCATAAGAGAGCTCTTTGCCGCTCAGCCTCTGCGCATCCAAGTTACACACACAGTAGAGAAAAAAACAAATGAATTGCTATACGGAGTGATCATTTAAATATTTCATCTAATAAATAGAAAACAGTCCAATGTCGCTGTCCACGATAATAAAACTAAACACGTCCTTACTGTTCGCAGTCTTCTAAAGAACCGTCAGTTAATTCTGTCTCTAAGCTAACCCGCGTAAGGTTTTTAATCTACCGTCATGTCACTAAAGGAATTCCCAATTATTGCTCAATTGTATACGCCAGCCTATTGTATCCTTACAGCGTCAGTCAGGTCCTACTACATGTCCAGGAAGTCCAAATCATTCACTGACATTGTCTTCCTAGCGTTTCATTGGTCTGCCTTTTGGTTTTTCTTGGCAGTACTCTACGTCTGTAACTTATCAATGCTATTATAAGGGAGTCAAGATCTAAGAGGAGGCGTGGTGGCTGAGCGGTAAAGCGCTTGTTCGAATCCTGATGAAGACTGAGATTTTTAATTTCGGGATCTTTGGGCGCCTCTGAGTCCACCCAGCTCTAATGGGTACCTGACATTAGTTGGGGAAAAGTAAAGGCGGTTGGTCGTTGTGCTGGCCACGTGACACCCTCGCTTACCGTAGGCCTAAAAAACAGATGACCTTTACATCATCTGCCCCATAGACCACAAGGTCTGAAAGGATAACTTTTACTTTTACTTTTAAATTTCTAAGAAATCAGAATAGTAAGTTCTATAAATACTTCCATATTGATGACGTTGGAGCTCTCGTCTAGCGTTCGTTTTGTTGGTTTAAATTGTGATGATGAAATGTCTTTCTTACTATATTTGTTTTTGTTAGAGGAAATAGATTTGTGTGCAACTCATCTACTCAAAGTGTCCCAAATTGATGGAACTTCACAATAAGAACAACAATTGATACCAAACTTAGGAATTACACTTATTTAACATCAACATTCACTTATCTGGTCTTGTGGTATGCACTCTGGACTGCCATTTGGTGCCAACTCCGTCGTTATGTTTGAGCTATGGGCTAGGATGCAACTAGCTTCAAATTCTGAAGGAACATCAGAAACATGTCAATCATTTATAATTATTTTACAAACATTTATAAACATTTTACAAACATTTTACAAACATTTTACAAACATGTACTAACGTCTGCAGCATGAATGTCTTCATGTTGACTATGTGAATAAATGGCGAAAACCGCTTGGCCACCGATCAAAGGGGCTCGAGTTTGAATCCCGACTCCAGAAGAGTTGTTTACTGAAATCAGCATGGGGGAAACCCTAGTCTAGATACTCCCTTGTCCCACTGGTCCACTATTAGCATCAAAGTGGCGCTATAGAAAAGCAATTCAAACATCACGTGATCAATTAGCCATGCCACCATCGGGCTTCCATTAAAGTTCACACAGCAGATAAAAAAGTGGTCACATCATTTCCTTCCTTCACCACAGATTTCAACTTTTACAAGGAATCCATTCATCCATGCCTGTGGTGCTACAGTCCAAGGACTTAGTTAGACACGTTTATTATTCATAGATATACTATACAATGTTTTAAAGATTATCTGTTTCATTTTCTTTTACAACACTGAAGACATCTTACTCATTAATGCCTTTCAGCTAGCTGTCCTGTATATCTATATAAAACATGTTGGTTTTAATTTCTTAAGACGTAACTAAGTCTCGTGTTTAGATCAAAGTGTTAACACCCATTGTTTATTACACACACACACACACACACACGTCCCTGCTACACATCACAACTAATTTTCACACAACACTCTCCAGGGGAAATGTTAAATGGCCGACAATGTTTTCCTTAATTAGATTTGACTTCCAGCTTCTCCTTTGAGTGGGTGTGTGGGAGGGGTGGAGAAAGAGGGTACTGGAGGAGGATGGTGAGGTAAGGGGAGAGGGGATCGATATCCTGAAAGGTATTGGGGGGGAGGGGCTGGAGACTCTTGTCCACATCGTACGGGCGTGACTAAGTTTTATAACGCCATTTCATGGGAAAGATCTTATTTCCTTTACTTGCTTTTCTAATGTCCCTTCTTTCTCTGTCTCTATCTCTCTGTCTCTCTCTCTCTCTGTCTCTCTCCTTCCCTCTCTCCTTCCCTCTCTCTCTCTGTCTCTCTCTCTGTCTCTCTCTCTGTCTCTCTCTCTGTCTCTCTCTGTCTCTCTCTGCTTCCCTCTCTCTGTCTCTTTCTGTCTCTCTCTCTTTCCCTCTCTCTCTCTATCTCTCTCTGTCTCTCTCTCTGTCTCTCTCTGTGTCTCTCTCTCTCCTTCCCTCTCTCTGTCTCTCTCTGTTTCTCTCTCCTTCCCTCTCTCTCTGTCTCTGTCTCTCTCTATCTCTCGTTTTCCCTCTCTCTCGCTCTGTCTCTCTCTGTGTCTCTCTCTGTCTCTCTCTCCTTCTCTCTCTCTGTCTCTCTATGTCTCTCTCTGTCTCTCTCTGTCTTTCTCTCTCTGTCTCTCTCTCTGTCTCTCTCTCTTTCCTTCTCTCTCTCTCTGTCTCTCTCTCCCCCTCATTTACAAGGAGAGAGAGAGAAAGAATATATCTATAACTTTGGACTTTTCGTGGATTCACTGGACTCGGCGCCTCTGTCAATAAAAAAGTTGATGTCGAGAAGGAGATCCCTTTATACCATTTATTATGAGCATTTATACTTCGGAGTTATCCTCTCAGATGAAGGAATCAAATCCGAACTGATGACCGGAATCGTACAGTCCATGGCAGCACTTGCAAAACTCAAAACAGTCTGGGAAGACAAAGGCATTGCCCTCAATACTAAAATAGGCTGATGTGCTCCCTGAACATGGCCACATTCTCATATGCTTGTGAATCTTGGAAGCTGACTTCAGAGGTAATAAGGAGGATCCTAGCAATGAAATTGAGATGTTACAGAAATAAACTAGGTATCACATTTAAAGACCGCATCACATATGAAGAGATTAGAAATAGGATTAACACAGCCATTGGACCTAACGATGACCTGCTAACGCAATTGTAAACTTTATGCGCTATGGCCGTATCACCAAGGTCCTCAACGCTCGCAAAGACCTTCCTTCAAGGAACAGTTCCAGGGAAAAGAAGAAAGGACGGACAAAGCGATGGAAAGACAACATAAGAGAATTGATTTAGAACATTTTAATAGTACAGCCGATAGATTTTGTATAAATGCATAACATGGACTGCCATCTATATTTCATTATGTCGAGGGTCAGTATTATTATTATTTTTATTTTTTTTTGAGTAAGAAAGTAAGCCAATGCATGTTATAAAGGTATTCTTTCATTTAATTATAATCTAATGATATGGTGAATTATGTATTGCAATAATATAATTCCACATTGTTTTGGGATTAAACATTAGGCTTTGGCAATGCAGATCAGAGATAGGCCTCCAATTATAATTTTGTAACATTATCGAAAGCACATTTACTTATACTTACGAAAGAAAATAATTTAATGTTGGGGTCGTGTACAAGAAAGGAATTTGTAAAAAAAAGGTGTCGCCGAGCTAAAAAGGTTGAGAACCGTTGGTCTAGCAGGTTGATAGCTAATGGAAAACAAAAAACAAAAATGAATTCCTTATTTTAATGTAGTCTTTACTGCACTTAAAATTGGTGTAAAAGTTGACTTTTTGTTTTTAAAAACTTACCGCCTAAGCTTGTGAAAAGTTTTACTAGACGATCAATGTTAAGTCGTGTTAAAATAATAAGAAAATGTATGCATATCATTCTAAACTAAATGTAAAACTTGGTTACATCATCATATCTAGATAATAAACCTGGTCATGTTCAGGCATACATAATTAAACATTTGCAATGTTGTATTGGTGGATTTGGCTTCACGGACCCAATCCAATGGATTGACTGGCCAAAAAAGATTTAAATCTCTATATATTTCAACCATTTAGTCTTTTGATCTAATTAAATCACAAGAATATTGACATTGACAAGAGACATCTCGACTCCAAATGGAATGATTCATTAGATTCCATCTCCAGTCTCTGCTTTTCATATGGTGCCCTCCTTCCTTTATAGGACACACATAACGTCGATTCTTCTAAATATGCATCAACACACAACACACACATTTGTGCTTGAAAGGGGAGATTTGGTTATTTTTTAGAAATTTAGTCGAAAAGTATCCCCTTCACCAGTGTTTCCCAAACTTTTGACCAATGCGTAATCCTTCTAGAATTATCATAACATTAGTATCTCTCGCCCTCTCCAAAAAAAAATGGATTCATTTTAATATATTTTGTGGGTAGGCCTCTACATTTACACAACAATAATAAAAGAAAAAAATGTTACTAAAATAAAAATGTGAGTTTATATTATCAATAAGATTTGATTCGGATCAATAAAAACGATGGAATTGTTTGTGTTTAGATGACAATTCGCCATTATTTGGTTTCCTGGTTGTTTACTTTAAGTCGAAATGCAATTCAACGTCCAACGTTCCCTAATTCGACTTTATGGCTAAAAATGCTGATTAAGCAACTTTTTTTTTTAATTTGGAAGTTAACAAATGAAGGTAGCGTGTTCGAGAGGCTAAGTGCGCTTGAACTTGGCTTTTATTTGGCTACCTAGAAGGGGGCTCGAGGTTCGACACCCGACTCGGGCAGAGATGCGTTTACTGAGCAGAAACCAACTCCTAGATACCCCTCCCCCCCACCTACTGGTCCACAAATGAGGTTGGACCAAAGCGCTCTGAGCATGAAAGTAGCGCTATATAGAAGCTATAATTAAAAAAAAACAAAAAACGATGAATTTCTGTCCTGTTTCTGTTTTACCCAGATACACATGCTGCATTTGTAACCAGAATGATGTTAAAGTACTCGCCTAATATTTTTTTTTTAAGCCGTTTCAATCCAATTGCAACTATTGCTCTTCTTTCGCATGCGACAAACTTTCTGGCATGGTGTTAATGTTAAACGGGTATCTTATCCATTCAATAGTCTTGTTTGACTCAGGTAAACAGTCTTCCCAGCTCGTTTGCAAAACTCTCCAAATGTTGTGCAATTCATTTCAGAGTATAAGTATCCATTGAAGTAACCGGACTTGTTATAGGCTCATGAAGAGGTGAAAACGAGTCTATTTCTCTATTACCAACTTTCATTTGACATAAATTTAGTTTTGCGATAGGGGCGTTCACTTTATACTGAACATGAAACAATGGAATGCAACGAATGCCTTGTAACGATACGTTGCGTCAATTTACAACAGAGCATATATCTGCCAAGTATGATTGTTTACTAAGCCATTTCCAGAAATGCATGTTGTTTTAATTCAAAACTATTATTAATACAACATTGAAGTTCATGTCTACATTCAAATAATCAATTGAAAATTGTTCCTCGATATAGCCAAAGAACATTGCTATGAAAAAGCAGCTCGGTATGACAACTTCCCATGTCTTCACATACTTGCGACACAAAGTCGTGCGTTAAAGGGACAATATTTAATGTAGTTAACGATTCTCGTGCTTTTATTTAGAAATTGCTGCTGGATTCTTGCATATTAATAAATCCTCTCTATCCTTTATTAACTCTGATAAAACGTTTTGCTCCATCTGTGCTTATTGAAACACATCTGTTCTTGCATATGATGTATTTATAACATTAAATATATCTTCTGTAGTGTGAACTAACAAAAGGTTGCTAAAATAAAAATTCTTATGAAATTCGTGATTTTGTTTCGTATCAGATTATATCTATAAAATTTGCTAAAATTTCCAAGTTGATGCCTAAGCTGGTCTTCAAAGTGTTTCTTTGGGGCACCAAATCAGAAACCCCATTAGAGCACTGAAGAGGAAGCTGGCAGTGAGCTTTAAGGTCGCCTTGTCCCCGTATAAGGACAGCCCTAATGCCGCACATGGACCAGTATTCTCTCTCTCATTTCCTTGTCCCAATCGTCCTTCATGCAAAACGCGACACTCATAAAGAATGTGGCTTTCTGTTTCATCGTCCTCGACGCAATGGCGGCACCGTGTGTCGTAGTTCTCCTTCCACCGTCCAAAGTACGCGTCTATTGGACAGTGCCCGACTCGGAACTGGGCCAGGACGGCCTGTTCCGCACGGCAGGGCTCTCAGCATGCGTTCTTTCGGTCTGGTCTACTCATCTGCCTGTGTAGCTCTCGCCCCTTATCGGAAGCGTCCCAACTGTCAAACCAATGTGCCAACAAACGGGTGTCGGCTTTTCCCATGGCAGGGTCCACTCAGCTTCACAATTTCGGGATTACCTGAGAGTCGGACCACCGCCCCATACCCAGCTTTCACAGTGCCCTCGAGCGTCTGCACAGATCCGTCCGTGTAGATGGTGGACACTCCAGTCGGATACGAAGCAATGGTCTCTCTGACTGCATGTAGTAACCGTGTAGGATCGCACCGTTTTGTCACCTCCGAGCCAAGAAGGCTTTTTTTCTGTACCGTCGGCATGCCGAAAGCTTTAGCTGGGGGGAATGAATCGGACGGGGAAAGAGCAGCCCGATTCACCGGTAGATTCATCGCTCTGACCAGCCCACGCGCCAGATGCATAAAGCAGGGCAGGTTTTTGAGACGTCTCTTGTCCTTCCAGTTGTCGACCAGACGTCTGAGCGGATCCCTCCTCCAGCCGCCTGTATCTCACCTGAGTTAACTGGAAGTCTCGCTCTCTGCGCAACTTCAACGGCGGATCATTGGCCATAATTTCGTCTGCTGCAATTGGAGTTGTGCGAAACGTGCCACATATGAGTCTAATGGCCTGATTCTGAACAGCATCTAGCTTCGCTAGAGACGTTTGCGACGCCCAGACCTGAACAGGTAGACTGTAATCTATATGAGACCAAACTGCACCCATGTACAGTGATCTCAGCACACCAGCCTTCGCTCCCCATTTCGTTCCAGCTAACTTTTTTACGATGTTCAACCTCTCGGAGGCTGCTTCCCGTACGTGCTGGATATGGTCGCACAAAGTCAATTTCTGATCGAAGATGACCCCATGGTACTTGGGCTTTTTGTCCCATGCCATAATCTTGCCGTCCATCCGTAGCTCAACTGGTTCCTTCACTATATCACGTCCTAGTGGTTCCAGTGGTTTACCTCGAGGCCCCACAAAAACAAAACAATTGGTCTTTATTTATGGTGCACAAAGAACCCTGTCGAATTTTTGTCCCAGTTAGCTGGAGTTAAGTGTATGCAAATTGAATAATTATTTGGACATTTCTACTATAACCTGAGACTTTATAACACAGAGAGCTAATCAGATATAGAGTAACATTAAATTAGCAAATTAGCTTAAGATTAATACTAAATCAGCTAAACATTAAGACTAAATAAACTAAAGATTAAGACTAGATTAGGGTGCGCGGTGGCGTTATGCTTTCGAACCTGGGATCCTGGACTTGAATCTCGGTGAAGGCTGGGATTTTGAATTTCGGGGTTTTCATTTATTATAACTATTAGCCTTAGACAAGCCAGTGTCTTAGAGATATTTTGAACTTCATCTTTTCAAATTGAATAAAACGTGTTCAACAATCTCCCACTGCACTACTGTTAACCTCTACATAGATAAAAGGAATACTTCCACTCCCTTTGAAGATAATCACAGTCTAAGCTTGAGGCGTGCAAATCAATAGCAAGTCCAAGAGAGATTTAATGACCGGAAAACTCCCACGGCATCTTCCATATCATGTTACTTCCTGTAATTTCAATTATATATGCATGTATATAAGAATATAAACTTTTAAAGGTTGTTCAACAATGTGTCTATCATGTATCAAATATATGGGTGATAACTGGAAATATAAATCACATTCATCAAAAAGGAATCAAGAGCTTTTTATGTACATATTTTCTAGACCCCCCCCCCTCTCTCCCACTCCAAACATACAAATATTAAATTAAAACCAGATGTATGCATTGTACACTTACTTTGAGTTCGTCTTTAAAGGAGGTACAAGTTTTATTGTTTTCTTTTTTTAGAGAGGATCAGAGAAACTGGAGAGGGGGGGGGGGAATGAAAGAAAGAGAGAGAGAGAACAAGAGACTCAGTTTGTACATGTGTGTGTATTTTTCTATATTGTTCAGTACTCCGCTCCCTGTTGTTCTACACCTTGAGAATATACTATACTACTATTGTGTTTGCGACTTACCATATTGGATACAAACTTTATTTCTTTATGAGTTTTTTTTTTTTTTTTTTTTACAAATTTGCAATGAAAGTGTCAATTTCCATTGGTGTTAAAGACGATAGTTTGAAGTTAATAAGCTGAGTTATCCTCTTTCCATTACATTATAAGTCTTGGGCTTCGCAATGGAGCAAGAGGTTGTGGACATTTCACAAACATCAGATACCTTTAAAATAACGTTGTTTGTGTCTTTTATTAGTAAAAAAAAAATTATTTTTTTTTCAAAACAAACCCACATACAGCCTGCTGTTATCTTTCTCTTTCTATCTCTCTCTCTCTTTCTCTCTCTCTCTCTCTCTCTCTCACACACACACACCCACACCTACTCTGTTTTCTTATTTCCTTCCCTTTCTCTTTCTATCTGTCTGTCTCTCTCTCCTCTCTCTCTCTCTCTCTTTCTCTCTCTCTCTCTCTCACACACACCTACTCTGTTTTCTTGTTTCCTTCCCAACAAGACGCTAACATTTTCAAAAGGGCACACAAGATTGAGGAAATCAAAATGTAGAAACACAATTCTATATTTAAACACGCACACAAACACGCTCATACAAGCATACCGGCAGTCTGTTAAAAACCTAATCTTTCCTCATCCTTAAAGTCTTGTATACAAATATTTGTCTCGTTTACTTTGCGTCGTAACAATTCCGAAAGGAACAATCCTCCAACTTTTTTCACCAGAACAAAAAGAGGTTTATCGTGTGGCCCACACAGAGACAAATACCTCTGTAGCTTTAATTCTGCCATGAAATACCATTGTGCACAATCTAATGTAAATTTTACTGATAGCAAGATCCGTAACACAATAAAAGCTTCTTAGAACGCATTTCTTTTTTTTCTTTTCATTATTCTCTTATTTGGTCTCATTTGTACATTTTCACATTCAGTTTTCGATTCGATACATTTTCGACTCAACGACGCTATATTAAAATATCATCATTGCCAACTATGTGATCAAAATTAGTTAACGCTACAAGCGAAAATGGACCTCATTCACCAATCGAAAACAAACAACATTTAGTCACGTGATAATATTGATAAAACAACTAAAAAAACTGTCACGTGATAGCCCTTGTGTATTCAAAATTAGATCGCAATTCGTATTAAAGAGACAGAGAATCACGTGGCTAAATGTTGTTTGTTTGCGATTGGTGAATGAGGTCCATTGTGCTGTACTGGGCTATAAATTACCTAATTTAAGCTAGCTATCTTTAGTAATCCGCCTATGTAAACGATTATTACATAATTATCTTCTCTTTTGAAGGATCGTATGTAATTTATAGATAATTTATTTATCCCGCGATAAGTCATTCATTATACTTTTAGTTGTTGTCCCTAGGGATAATTAATAAAGCTTGTCTTCGAGTCCGAAGATCAATGAGGAATGCTTATTCTACTCAGCCCCAGTTGTGACCTACATATTTCGCAAACAGCTAGCGCAGGCATAACCATTGTCCGCCGGCGGTCGGTTCAGATTTTATTTTCGCCATCTACGTCTGTCCTTGGCAGCGGATTTTCTTTTGGTCTCAAATGTGTATCCAGCGGTCTTTGTAAGTGACCTCCAGCTGTCTCGTTCTGAAGCCGCATACAACCATGTGCTCTCTTCTATGTCAGTTAAAGCTAGTTGGCGCCTTGCTGGTCTTTAAAGCGTTAAAGCGTTTGTGTGGAGCATCTCTGTTACGATAAATCACTGGATGTTTCTTGGCTTTGTCGTAAAAAGAAAAAAGGCCTAAAAAAAAAAGATGGATGATTTAAAGATGTAGAAATGCGGGGAACATAGAATCACTGGACCATATCACTGGGAAACTCTCTTCTTTTACCTGGCTTCAAATGATGTGTTTATGAGTTCCAAATGTATTTTATGTGGAGTTCTAATTGTGAACACTCATATCGGCGTACTTCTGTATCTGAGTGTAGTGGTGACAGCATTATCTGTCAGTTTTGTCGGCGAACCTGATCACAACAAAACAATGCGCTTAACATGCGATACAAACAAATAAAGCAAACAACAAATACAAGCAACAAATACACAAAAACAATGAAATCGGGAACAAATAAAACCCAGCAGACGACAGACATGGCCAGAGTGCTTTCTGTGTGTCTGTATTCTGTTCGGACAGAGAGTAAAGCGATAGAGAGAGGGTGGTGGAGAATTGGAAGCAGGGGAGATAACCAAGATAAAAAAAAAACTGTGTACGTGACATTTCCGAATTCATGCGTTCCTTGGTTAGATCGGAGTTTAAATTGAAAATTATCCTGGTTCCGGTGAACATAAAAATAAAAAAAGGTAGTAGAAGTACGGCGGTTCTAAAACTGTTTTGTTTCAGGTACCCTTCGAGTAGACTCTCACTTGTTATCTCAAATTACGCTTCTGGTGATCATTATAAAGAATATATTAAACCCACCCCCTCTCTAAGGAATTGTAATATCCGGTTTTTCTCGCAAGTAATAACTTTCAATATATATTTTAATAATTGTTTAAATGTATATCACCTACCAAGTCCAATTTTTGTTTTACTTATAGCCCTTTCTTCTCCCCTCCCCCCCCCCATAAACTCCATAATACTATAAGTTTAGTTCAGCATGTTTTACAATAAGTAAAAACAATACATCCTAACATTTATTATTATTGGATCTTTTTAAATTATTTCCTTATTCTTCTTCCCAGTTACTTTCCGTACATCCTCTCCATCCACACCCACCCCAGCAACAACATCCATACCCACCCCCGCAACAACATCCATACCCACCCCCGCAACAACATCGACACCTTGTTCATACGGCAGGTGGACCTCCCCTAATCTTCTAGCCTAATTAAAACCTTGCCCGGCTGCCTTCCCATGACGTTCTGCAGGGGGCATGGGCTAGGGGGTGATAATCTACGTTCGAAGCTTATAAACAAAAAATGACTTATCTTGTGATGGAATAAACAAATAGTGTATCAGCTTTTACTAACGTCACTAAGATAAACTTGTATGATCAGTTTACAGATAATTTAACAATCACATCTCTCGTTGCTATTGTAGAAGATGGACGACTAGCTCTCCTAGACAATTACTTCAATACTTTTGTTTCCAGAGTTACGGCTGTCAAGTAAGTGGACGGCCTCAGTCTCGAAAGATGACCTAGACCAGCTCAAAATACTGAATTAAAATAACCTTTTCGGGGGTCAACTTAAACAAAAAAGATGGACATGAGACTAAAATGTACAAATACTTTAATGTACTTTCATTAAGCTTATTTTTATTAAAGGTACTGGCCTTCATTAAAACCCTGGTCAGGTCATACACTTAACTAAAATCCGCCCTGCTACTGTCATCTAGACGCAATGAAATCGGCTTGCTGATATCATCGCAATGAAATTATATCTAGCATAGATTTAGAGGTTGCTTGTCATTTTTGGGGACATCACTGCAACCCTAACCCTAACCCCAAAGCGCAAAAAGAAAACACACCATTTTTAAATTCAGAAATCTATGGACACTTGCAACGAGGTTTTTTTTAAATGAACTCCCAATCTATTAACAACACACTTTATTTGAAGATTAGGACAGAAACAAACTTGATGACGGACATAAAACTCAAAATATATAGAAGAAATAAAAGAGAAAGTGGTGTGGGGGGGGGGCATTCTGAAACAAATATTGAATGAAGTTCTAAACGATCCTTAATAAGTTTAGTCAATATATGAGGTGGAAATAAGACAATAAGGAAGTATTAATAAGTTTAGTCAATATATGAGG
>JAZGLO010005878.1:0-19981 GCA_036873155.1 Biomphalaria sudanica | reverse complement strand
GATGCCAAGGAGACGATCAAGAGGAAAGAGATGCCAAGGAGTCGATCAAGACGAAAGAGATGCCAAGGAGTCGATCAAGAGGAAAGAGATGCCAAGGAGACGATCAAGAGGAAAGAGATGCCAAGGAGTCGATCAAGAGGAAAGAGATGCCAAGGAGACGATCAAGAGGAAAGAGATGCCAAGGAGTCGATCAAGAGGAAAGAGATGCCAATGAGACGATCAAGAGGAAAGAGATGCCAAGGAGACGATCAAGAGGAAAGAGATGCCAAGGAGACGATCAAGAGGAAAGAGATGCCAAGGAGTCGATCAAGAGGAAAGAGATGCCAAGGAGTCGATCAAGAGGAAAGAGATGCCAAGGAGTCGATCAAGAGGAAAGAGATGCCAAGGAGTCGATCAAGAGGAAAGAGGAGTTGGAACTGGCTAGGCTGATAGAAAAGTCTGCGCCAGAGGCAGGCGGGACGGCAGGACAGTCAGGGTATGTCCGATACAAGAATGTCTTAGACAGGCTTGACAAGAGTTTCCAGGGAATGAAAGATGACGACGACCTCCTAGCTTACCTAACACACTTTGAGGCCGTTGCAGCAAGGTGCAAAATAGAGAGAAAAGAGTGGTCCTTGCTGTTGTCATATAAACTGACCACCGCACTCAGAAACTTCATGCTAAGGGACAGTCTGTTCCTTAGCGAGAATTATGAAGAAGTCAAGACTGCACTTCTTTGCCATGCAGATATCAACGCGGAGACCTGCCGCAAAAGAATCCATCTCGTGAGACCAAGTCAAAACGACTTTATGAGATATGTAACATAATTGAGAACAGCATTAGACAATTGGTGCAAGATGGCCGAAGTCGGTAAAACAGTGGAGGAGTTAAAAGATTTGTTGATCAAAGATAGGATCTTAGAAAGTGTTTCGAGTGACGTATACAGGCAACTAGTTTTGAGCAAGCACAGAACAGTAGATAAAATGCTATAAGTTATAGAAGGGTTTAAGGTAGCTGGTTCTGATGTGTCCATTTGTAAGGAAGAAAGTGTATATGTTGCAGCAGCATGTAGTGAGTCGGGGTCAGATGTGTCCATTTGTAAGGAAGAAAGTGTATATGTTGCAGCAGCATGTAGTGAGTCGGGGTCAGATGTGTCTATTTGTAAGGAAGAAAGTGTATATGTTGCAGCAGCATGTAGTAAGTCGGGGTCAGATGTGTCCATTTGTAAGGAAGAAAGTGTATATGTTGCAGCAGCATGTAGTAAGTCGGGGTCAGATGTGTCCATTTGTAAGGAAGAAAGTGTATATGTTGCAGCAGCATGTAGTGAGTCGGGGTCAGATGTGTCCAGTTGTAAGGAAGAAAGTGTATATGTTGCAGCAGCATGTAGTGAGTCGGGGTCAGATGTGTCCAGTTGTAAGGAAGAAAGTGTATATGTTGCAGCAGCATGTAGTAAGTCGAGGTCAGGTGTGTCTATTCGTAAGGAAGAAAGTGTATATGTTGCAGCATCATGTAGTAAGTCGGGGTCAGGTGTGTCTATTTGTAAGGAAGAAAGTGTATATGTTGCAGCAGCATGTAGTGAGTCGGGGCCAGATGTGTCTATTAGTAAGGAAGAAAGTGTATATGTTGCAGCAGCATGTAGAGAGTCGGGGTCAGATGTGTCTATTTGTAAGGAAGAAAGTGTATATGTTGCAGCAGCATGTAGTAAGTCGGGGTCAGATGTGTCCAGTTTTAAGGAAGAAAGTGTATATGTTGCAGCAGCATGTAGTAAGTCGGGGTCAGATGTGTCCATTTGTAAGGAAGAAAGTGTATATGTTGCAGCAGCATGTAGTGAGTCGGGGTCAGATGTGTCCATTTGTAAGGAAGAAAGTGTTTATGTTGCCGCAGCATGTAGTGAGTCGGGGTCAGATGTGTCCATTTGTAAGGAAGAAAGTGTATATGTTGCAGCAGCATGTAGTGAGTCGGGGTCAGATGTGTCTATTTGTAAGGAAGAAAGTGTATATGTTGCAGCAGCATGTAGTAAGTCGGGGTCAGATGTGTCTATTTGTAAGGAAGAAAGTGTATATGTTGCAGCAGCATGTAGTAAGTCGGGGTCAGATATGTCCATTTGTAAGGAAGAAAGTGTATATGTTGCAGCAGCATGTAGTAAGTCGGGGTCAGATGTATCCAGTTGTAAGGAAGAAAGTGTATATGTTGCAGCAGCATGTAGTTAGTCGGGGTCAGATGTGTCCATTTGTGAGGAAGAAAGTGTATATGTTGCAGCAGCATGTAGTGAGTCTAGGGGTCAGATGTGTCCATTTGTAAGGAAGAAAGTGTATATGTTGCAGCAGCATGTAGTAAGTCGGGGTCAGATGTGTCCATTTGTAAGGAAGAAAGTGTATATGTTGCAGCAGCATGTAGTGAGTCGGGGTCAGATGTGTCCAGTTGTAAGGAAGAAAGTGTATATGTTGCATCAGCATGTAGTTAGTCGGGGTCAGATGTGTCCATTTGTGAGGAAGAAAGTGTACATGTTGCAGCAGCATGTAGTGAGTCGGGGTCAGATGTGTCCAGTTGTGAGGAAGAAAGTGTATATGTTGCAGCAGCATGTAGTGAGTCGGGGTCAGATGTGTCCAGTTGTAAGGAAGAAAGTGTTTATGTTGCAGCAGCATGTAGTTAGTCGGGGTCAGATGTGTCCATTTGTGAGGAAGAAAGTGTATATGTTGCAGCAGCATGTAGTGAGTCTAGGGGTCAGATGTGTCCATTTGTAAGGAAGAAAGTGTATATGTTGCAGCAGCATGTAGTAAGTCGGGGTCAGATGTGTCCATTTGTAAGGAAGAAAGTGTATATGTTGCAGCAGCATGTAGTGAGTCGGGGTCAGATGTGTCCAGTTGTAAGGAAGAAAGTGTATATGTTGCATCAGCATGTAGTTAGTCGGGGTCAGATGTGTCCATTTGTGAGGAAGAAAGTGTACATGTTGCAGCAGCATGTAGTGAGTCGGGGTCAGATGTGTCCAGTTGTGAGGAAGAAAGTGTATATGTTGCAGCAGCATGTAGTGAGTCGGGGTCAGATGTGTCCAGTTGTAAGGAAGAAAGTGTATATGTTGCAGCAGCATGTAGTGAGTCGGGCTCAGATGTGTCTATTTGTAAGGAAGAAAGTGTATATGTTGCAGCAGCATGTAGTGAGTTGGGGTCAGATGTGTCCAGTTGTAAGGAAGAAAGTGTATATGTTGCAGCAGCATGTAGTTAGTCGGGGTCAGATGTGTCCATTTGTGAGGAAGAAAGTGTATATGTTGCAGCAGCATGTAGTGAGTCGGGGTCAGATGTGTCCAGTTGTAAGGAAGAAAGTGTATATGTTGCAGCAGCATGTAGTGAGTCGGGGTCAGTCAACATTCGCAACTTAACTCTAGTCCTGCTTCTGATGGTAGATATAGGAACACACCCACAATATCCACTAACACACAAAGGCCCAGTAGAAATGCATCACAAGGTCGCTACCAATGGCAGTTTGATGGTAACGGTCGAAGAATCCGCGGCAATAGTGTTGGCAGACAAAGTTATGCTACATACGAGAATTCTAACAATAACAGGCACAGTAGAACGGGTGGTACTGGGGCATACCAAAACAGAGATCAAGGCCCAGGAGGTTCTTATAGATGACTGAGTGGTCCTCACAATATTTAAAATTGTGGAAATTGTACTTTAGGGAAAGGAGATAAGTATTTTTCCCCCTGTAAGAGAAAAACTTTTTTTATATGGGGATAAGACATTTCGTGATAAGTCTGTGGGTAAGCTGAAGTTTGAAAAGGGGAGAGTAAATGGGATGAGTGTGTCTGTTCTGAAAGATTCTGGTTCGAGTGTTATAGGAATTAGAAGTTCATTAGTTGGTGAGAAAGATATGATTCCTGATACTTAAAAAATTAAAACTTGTTGATGGGACAGTGAGGGATTATCCATTGGCTTGTGTGAGTATTGAGTCGGATTACATTGTCGGTAAATATGTCGTAGCTTGTTTTAAAGATCCGGTTGCAGATTTAATTCTTGGGAATGTTGACAGTAATGTAAGTCGTGAGTTTAATTGCTCAGCAGTAACTAGGTCAATGACAAATAATGAGATTGATGGCGGCACTGTAAGTGACTGTGGAGTATTGGAAGAATGTCGAGATGTGTTAGGGACGAGGGATGGTTTCTTATGTGAACAGTTGAGTGACCCGTCTTTAAAAGATCTATGGGAGCGACATGTGGACAGTTGTGTAGATAATAAAAAGAAAAGTATGTTGGCAGGGCATTTGTCATTAAGAAAGACTAAAAGTAAAATCTACAAATATTTTTTCTGCCAAGGTTTAGATAGAGACATAAAAGAGTTTGTGAGGTCGAGTGATATTTGTCAGAAAGCTAGGATGCCACGTCGTTGTGACAGAGTGGAACTTGGTCGAATGAATGTTGTTACCACTCCGTTTTATAAAGTTGCAACTGATATTATTGGGCCATTGGAGATAACTGACAATAAGAATATGTATATTCTAACTGTGGTAGATGTTGTTACGAGACGGCCAGAAGCAATACCTCTGAGAAATATAAACACAGAAACAGTTATCAAAGCACTAACAAGTATTTTTTGTAGAATTGGGCTACCGACTGAAATTTTAAGTGATCAAGGCCCACAGTTTACTTCGGAATTGTACAATCAGGTCTGTAATTTTTTCTCTGTCAAACCAGTGCATTCTACCATTTACCACCCGAGCTCTAATGGGATGGTTGAACGACTTAATTCTTCTTTAAAATCTTTTCTAAGGAAAGTGTGTCAGGATAGCCCTTGTGATAGGGACCGGAAAGTCAATGCAGCACTCGCCTATCGAGAGGTTCCTAACGAAACAACGGGAGTATCACCATTTGAGCTTGTCTACGGAAGACAAATGAGGGGCCCTTTGGCTATCTTAAAGCAAGTATTCATAAATTAAGAAAAGGAAAATGGGTACAAGAATGTATTCAGTTATTTACTGGATTTGAAGACACGATTATTTGAGGTGACTGCTATGGCTAATTTCAACAGTAAGGCAAACAGAAATAAATTCAAGAAACAATATGACAAATACTCATCGAGGCGTGATATAAATGTGGGTGACTGTGTTTTAGTCCTCAAACCACACAGAGACAGTAAGCTGTCCGTGTTTTGGCAAGGCCCGTATAAGGTTCTATTTAAGATTTCAAAATTTAATTATGTTATCCAGAAAGAGAATAAGACAAAGATATATCATATAAACAGACTTATGAAATACCATTGTAAGGTAAAGAAGGGAGATAACCTAATTGTTGCAGATGAAAATAGAAATGAACTTTTGTCAGCTAATATGGTTTCAGTTGTAGGGGAGGAAGACGTTACTGAGCAGGATGAATATAATGATGATATGCTATCTAACATTCCAACGCTAGAAAGTACGCAGAAAGAGAAGATTCCCGAGGATGTCTTCACACAGGTCAAAATTAACCCCAATTTGAACCATATGCAAAAGATGCAAGTAAATGAAATTTTAACAGAGTATAGAGACATTATATCCAATGTTAGGGCCACTGTCGAAAAGTTTAAAATTAAATTGATTGATAAGAAACCTATAGCTCTGAAACCATATGCGGTGCCCATTCATATGAAAGAGAAAGTGAAGCAAGAAATCGACAACATGTTAGAATTGGGAATTCTAGGGCCGACGGACTCCCCTTATGCAGCGCCAGTTGCCATAATTAAGAAGAAAGATGATACACTCCGCCCTTGTATAGATTTTAGAAAATTAAATAATATTACTGAAATACCTGCTGAGGTAATTCCTGAACAAGAAGATTTGTTCAACATGCTGTATAAAGCCAAGTACTTTACATTGGTGGACCTAACAAAGGGTTACTGGCAAATTCCGATCAGTGAAACGAGCAAAACTTTCACAGCGTTTAGAGTCCTTGGGGAGCATTATATGTTCCACTACTTACCGTTTGGGTTGAGCGGTGCTCCAAGTCATTTGAATAAGGTTGTTAAGAGTATGCTAAGGGGAGTAGAGAATGTATTGTTCTACTTCGACGACATTTGTATTTTCAGTGAAGACTGGGAGTCACACTTGAAAAGTGTCAGAAATGTTTTTTGCGCTCTAAGAGAGAACGGCTTTACACTAAAACCAGATAAACTTGAGATGGGCTACACTAGTGTAAAATTTCTGGGTCATAATGTGGGACAGGGAGTTATCAAACCTGATCCTAGCAATGTAAAAAAGATCATGGAATTTAAAACACCAACTACAAAGAAAGAAATACGTAGTTTGATTGGTCTGATAAATTATTACAGTAAATTTATTCCGAGTTACGCGGATTTAGTATTCCCCTTTACAGAGTTACTACGTCTGGGCAAGTTTTATAACAGTGGACTGGAACTATGAGTGTGCGGAGGCATTGAATAGAGTACAGACTTGTCTGAGTAAGTATCCTTGTCTTCGTTTACCTGACCCTTTTCTATCTTTTTTTCTTCACACCGATGCTTCAGATAAAGGAATTTCTGGTATTCTCTGTCAGTGTATCAAAGGTGTGTTGCATCCCATAAAGTACGTAAGCCGTAAGTTGTTGCCTCGGGAGCAAAAGTACTCTATTATTGAACGGTAAGGATTAGCCATAGTATATTCTGTTAAGAAACTGGACAGGTATTTAGCAGGTAAAAGATTTCACCTGCTGACTGATCACAAGGCCTTATCGTATCTCAGGAGCACAAACTTTACAAACGCACGCATCACAAGATGGGCATTGATGCTACAAGACTACTCATTTGACGTTGTCCACGTAAAGGGAGAGAACAATCTGCTGGCTGATCTTTGTTCAAGATTGATATAGACTTCCATCCGCCATTTATATTATGTTTCTATGTGTTATAACATTTGAACTTGTGTTTTATATTATGCAAATGATTCTAATTTCAAGAATATAATGTGTATTTATTTTCCATGATTATTATTTGGTATATTATATTAATGTTGTATTTGTAAATATGATTTTGTAATATAACTTGGTTCTTGGCCCAAGTTGATATGGTTCACCGTAAAAGTCAATCAGCTTGTCTTTGTTATTGGATGTTTATCTTGACGTGTATTGTGTCTCATTGGTTCATTAATTGGTGACTCCCCGTCATTTTTTTTTCTTCCATTATTACATTTTGAAATGTGACATAGATGCACTTATAATCTGTTTCGTTCTTCCTTGTTCTTTCTACAAAGTTTTGACTTCGAAAGGATTTTTGATTACTGGAATTTCTTTCAAAATTTCCAGTTCGTCGAGGAGGGGGGATGTCGCGTAGTATAGACAATTGTCTTTTTCTTTCTCCTAACTCTGTTTTTTATTTCCTCTAGTCGTAGTCGTATAACTTGTACGGGGCGAGAGTGTCTTGTATTTTTTGTTTTGAATTGTTTTGCTACCTCACAAAGTCCGGTGACATCTATTGGTCATTCTTTTGTCATGAGGCAGTTCACCCTCTTTGGTTGAAACGGACGGTGTGTTGGCCCGTAAAACGTTCTTTGTCTGTACTAGTTTCTCGGACTTGTTCTTCAGTAGGATTTTTGGGACCCCTGTTTAGGGTGAGTTATTCGTTTGTGATATCTATTATTGTATGTTGTATGAGGTTGTCACTATTTCTATTTTTAGTGTAGAAGTTGAGAGTATTGTGTTAATTTCGTTTATAAGGTGCCAGTGTTGGAGTTGTGGGCGTCGCTTGCCGTCTCAGAAATATATATTACAGTTTTTCAGTGTCATTGTCAAATTGGCGATCATCTGAGGTCTAACTTTACTATTACCGAGGTTGGCAGTTTTGTGACGCCAGTCGGTCATAGTCTGGTGGACTATGTAACCAGGGTGACAAGTTGATAGCAGTAGCATAGGTGCTTAAATTAATTATTGAATAATATATATATATATATATATATATATATATATATATATTGTCTATTTATTATTCTCATTGTACATACACATATATCAGTTTCATACAATTAAATTCATTTATTTTTGTTGTTATTTAAACTATTCACCTATTTGGTTACTGTATGTACGACTGTGTGTGAGTGATGTTCTTGTCAGGTTGAACCCCGGGACCTTAATAGTATACAGCTAGTTAACAACCCAAATAAATCCTAAACCTGACACACAGCTTCTTACTGTTTACATTGAACAGCCCTGACCCTTACTTCATGACCTCGTGTGATCAATCAAAGTATATGACATTCACTGAACCTCAGCGAGTTAGGTATGACCTAACCTAGACCCCCCCATGTGCGAGGATATTAACTTTAAGATTTTAAGCTCTTTATTTTTCTTCAGTTTCCTCAAAAGTTCAATTTCTGAGATCACCCACAGGATAGATGTGGTCTTTGCCGTCTTGAGTTGTTCATTAATTTGTTCATTAAGTTGTTCATAAAGTTGTTCATGAAGTTGTTCATTAAGTTGTTCATGAAGATATTCATGAAGTTGTTCATTAAGTTGTTCATGAAGTTGTTCATGAAGTTGTTCATTAAGTTGTTCATTAAGTTGTTCATGAAGTTGTTCATTAAGTTGTTCATTAAGTTGTTCATGAAGTTATTCATGAAGTTGCTCATTAAGTTGTTCATGAAGTTGTTCATGAAGTTGTTCATTAAGTTGTTCATTAAGTTGTTCATTAAGTTGTTCATGAAGTTATTCATGAAGTTGCTCATTTAGTTGTTCATGAAGTTGTTCATAAAGTTGTTCATGAAGTTATTCATGAAGTTATTCATGAAGTTGTTCATGAAGTTGTTCATGAAGTTATTCATGAAGTTGTTCATGAAGTTGTTCATGAAGTTGTTCATGAAGTTGTTCATGAAGTTATTCATGAAGTTGCTCATTTAGTTGTTCATGAAGTTGTTCATAAAGTTGTTCATGAAGTTATTCATAAAGTTATTCATGAAGTTGTTCATTAAGTTATTCATTAAGTTGTTCATGAAGTTGTTCATGAAGTTGTTCATGAAGTTGTTCATGAAGTTGTTCATGAAGTTGTTCATGAAGTTGTTCATGAAGTTGTTCATGAAGTTATTCATGAAGTTGTTCATGAAGTTGTTCATGAAGTTGTTCATGAAGTTGTTCATGAAGTTGTTCATGAAGTTGTTCATGAAGTTATTCATGAAGTTGTTCATGAAGTTGTTCATGAAGTTGTTCATGAAGTTGTTCATTAAGTTGTTCATGAAGTTATTCATGAAGTTGCTCATTTAATTGTTCATGAAGTTGTTCATGAAGTTGTTCATGAAGTTATTCATGAAGTTATTCATGAAGTTGTTCATGAAGTTATTCATGAAGTTGTTCATGAAGTTGTTCATGAAGTTGTTCATGAAGTTGTTCATGAATTTGTTCATGAATTTGTTCATGAAGTTATTCATTAAGTTGTTCATTAAGTTATTCATTAAGTTGTTCATTAAGTTATTCATTAAGTTGTTCATTAAGTTGTTCATGAAGTTGTTCATGAAGTTGTTCATGAAGTTATTCATTAAGTTGTTCATGAAGTTATTCATTAAGTTGTTCATTAAGTTATTCAGTAAGTTGTTCATTAAGTTGTTCATGAAGTTGTTCATGAAGTTATTCATGAAGTTGTTCATGAAGTTATTCATTAAGTTGTTCATGAAGTTATTCATTAAGTTGTTCATTAAGTTGTTCATGAAGTTGTTCATGAAGTTATTCATTAAGTTGTTCATGAAGTTATTCATTAAGTTGTTCATTAAGTTATTCAGTAAGTTGTTCATTAAGTTGTTCATGAAGTTGTTCATGAAGTTATTCATTAAGTTGTTCATGAAGTTATTCATTAAGTTGTTCATGAAGTTATTCATTAAGTTGTTCATGAAGTTGTTCATGAAGTTATTCATTAAGTTGTTCATGAAGTTATTCATTAAGTTGTTCATGAAGTTGTTCATTAAGTTGTTCATGAAGTTATTCATTAAGTTGTTCATTAAGTTGTTCATGAAGTTGTTCATTAAGTTGTTCATGAAGTTATTCCTATCCTGGAATCAACAAGAAAGTCTGTACAATTTCAACTTTTACAAGGTCTTTAACCAATCTCACAGACACACACACACTCACACATAATATGTACAAGAAATAAAAGAAAAAAAAACAAGCAAATTATAAAAATACCTTTTTAAAAAATCTTATATAAGGGAACTTTTTAATTAATGGTTGTTACTTATCAATTTGAAATAAACCCAAGTCTAGGTTATTCAATGCGTGATTTTACACCAGACTCTTTTCTGTCATACCACCACGAACGTTGGAACAATCTCAAAGCAGCAATTTGTTTACAATGTCTCCAACAAAACGCTCACCACGAATGAAATAAATACAGATTTAGAATATCTAGACACTGCACGGCGAGATTTTGTCCAAACATACAAAGGGTGAAATTGTGTTGTGTGCAAGCGGCCTAAAGGTGACAATGCGTCACGAGAATCTTGACGCTGCATCTCGTGGCCAAAATATATGTTAAATCAATTTCGAAAATGAAAAATTTTTATATCTCTAATTAACTGTGTGATAAATAAGGCTTTATTTGTCTTGTACGTTGTAGATTAGTTAGTGTATAAATCAGAAGTCTTTAATTAGATCGCTTGGTCAAGATAGTTTTTAAATAAGCTCTTTAAAAAAATTACTTTCATAATCTTTTTATTTTTGTATCTTTTTTTTTTTTATAGCAAATATTTCATTCTTTCTTCCTGAATAGAATGAAAAGGTGAAGTTTCAAAAGAAGTAAGGTAAGTTACTTTAAGACAAAAAAAGGACAGATATTGTCTGATATATTTTTCTTTGGGACCCACGAAAAATGAAAGCTCTGTTTGGTCTAGACATTGATCCATGCTAGGAATGTTCCAAACATTCTGGGTGAAAATCCCGAGCTCGATCTAAGTCTTTGTTTGTAGCCAAGCAACTTACCACTTTTATAATATGTAAATGTGTCATACCTCAATAGATTTGCTTATTACAAGATATCTTTTACGAGATCAAGGCATACATTTAGACTGTAGTAATAAAAGAACAATACAAATTACGTGCACCGGAAGCTAGAAATTGTAACTAGTGAAACATGCCCTTGAAGTGTCACCAAAGAATGCTCCAGAAGCCTGAACTGGATACAGGCCATAAACACCCTATAGAATAACAACTATGATCAGACAGGCAAGACATATTTAACCTCAGATATAGGACTAGTTATATGAATCGTCGAGCGTGATAATCAGAAGGCAGAAGAAAAAGAATTAATACATAAGATGGAACATGAATAAACACACAGAAATGTGATACAGTTTTGTGCCAGTTTTCTCTCTCTTTTACTCTCTCTCTCTCTCTGTAAGATCTGAAATTGGAGTTTTTCTTTATTTTCTATCACAAATAATATCTTATAAAGTATTTCTTTTTTTTTTTTTGGTGTGAGTAGACTATGCAACGGTTGTCATGACAATCTAAACTTAAATTATGTCATCTTAAACTTCAGCCTATTTCTCTTCTTTTGGTTTGCCGTGGCACATGTTGCCTCTTTTATGGAGACATATTCCGATTGTTCAAAGTTGGTTGTAGTATCTAGAATCTAGACCAATGATGCCGCTGGACTTATTCAGCTGACGACGCGAGGCTATTCGACCTTTTCTAAAATGGGCTCAAAGTGCTTTATAAAACTTCTGAGGCTTAGTGACATTGCAGTCGGCGATTTTTTTTTTTTTAGGCGATATAGCCTAAAGACGGAAAAAGGTTTCATAGCACTGGTCTAGACATCTTATATCTTATCCTAAAGTGAATGAACTAGTGGCTTCTTGAAAGTAGGTCAAGGTAGCGTCTTCGATTCAATAATTTCAACCGCTAGGGGAAAAACTGTAATCATCAAATGTTGAAATTTTTGATAATGTGTCGAATTTTGGCACAATCTCTGATCAGTTGTTACAACGTATTAACAATGTTAATCTGCCCTGGCGTCTGAATTTATTGAGTTTTCTTTGATCATAGATTCCTAATACCTGGCTTGCGTCAGATTAAAATGAAGTAATATAGCAATAAAATTAATATATAAAATTTCTTTTTACCTGTGGAGGGGAGGGGATGTGTGGTTGCAACTATCTGACGTGTTCAAGTGTAGACACCCAGTGACTTTTGTTTTATTCATAAATGATTTAATTAATATTAACTTGGTACGGGCATAGTGAAGAAAGATTTAAATTTCAAAAAATGTCAAGACTAAAGATTTGACAAGGACTAGATCTAATGGGACGAGGTAGCTGAGTAGTTAAGCGCTTGGCTTTCAAACTTGGGTTAGAATCTCGCTCAAGACTGGGATTTTTAATTCTGTGATTTTTAGGGCGTCCCTGAGTCCACCCAACCTGAGTTTAGTTGGGTAAAGTTAAGGCGGTTGGTCGTTGTGCTGGCCACATGAGACCCTGCTCGTTAACCGTTGGCCAAAGAAACAGATGAGCCTAACATCATCTGCCCTATTGATCTGAAAAAGGGAGAAAATACTTGTTATCGTGATTAAGTGATTTATGTTTAAAAAGTTAAAGATAATTAGTGGGATTTAAGAATCTTTTGTGAAATTTAGAATTTCATTTTTTTCTAGTTTAATAGGTCAGAAACATGCTTTTGAAAAATATTGAAAATAATTTAAAGTTCCTATTTCAGAGCTTAGTATAATGGCGAAATTCGGTTTCAATAACTAAAGGTTAATGAGGGTGTCATGTGACCAATACAATACATTTAATTTTGTTGTTCCCAACTAATAATTGATTGCTTTGGGTGGACTCATTCATGTTTAAACGAAAATCCTGAAAATCAAAATCAAAGACGTCACGGGAGTTTGAACTCGCGACTGATGTGACACTTTGTTTAGTTGTATTCCTGTGCTACAAGTCAACACCAAATCTCAACCTCAAGCCTACAGTTTAGTTTGTGGAGTTGTCTTTTCACGCTCGTTCGTTTTGGTGTTCAGACATCCATTTAAAATTCTGAGTTCTTAATGTAATCAAGTTGCACTCTTTAAATAAAATAAACTCAAACTCTACGGTCATGGCTCGCAAAGACCTTCCTTCAAAGAACAGTACCAGGAAAAAGAAGAAGAGGCAGACACTAATTTAGAAAGCCTTCAGGACAGAAGACTCAAAAGTAAAGTAGCAATTATACATAAAACACTGAACCATAATCTTCAAATACAAAAACAAACAAAATTTAATAAAATACTCAGAAAGTACACAAAGATAAAGGCACATTCCTCGTCCCATATGCTAGGACAAATTTGTACAAATACTCCTTGCCTAGTGCTTTTAGAGCATGGAATGGGTTGCCTGAGCTAGCCAGGAAAACCAGTGACTTGACAGAATTTAAGTCATTGGTCGGTTAATATGCATGACTGAATGCATGACGCGTAGGACGTAATCATCTTCTTTTTTCAAGTAACGTCTGTATTTATAAGGAAAGATAAGATAAGACAGAGAATGCGATGGGAGGCCTACATAAGCCATTCTATTAAATGCAAAAGACAGTGAGGAATGGAGAAAGACGGTCACAAATCTTGTGTGGTGCCCCAACCGTCCAACAGACTAAAGGAACGGTGAAGGTCAAGGTGAAAGTAGTACTCTTCTACTTGCAGACAAACTCCATGCTGTTCTGCTACGAACTTTCTGCAATGACTTTTAAGAACCGCTGCAAACAAGATGGAGCATTAGAGTCGAGAGTGTTACAGACACCTCCCCATATCACACTGTTAATTAAGATTAGCGCCAGAAGCGTGCAGGGGTCCCGCGATAAAAATTACTTTTCGTGCCCCGCTAAAAGTTCATTTACTCGATCACATGTTTCCATTGCATCGAAAGTGTTCTATATAGACCTATAGTGAACGAAGGTAGTGGTCACATCGAAAGTGTTCTATATAGATCTATAGTGAACGAAGGTAGTGGTCACATCGAAAGTGTTCTATATAGACCTATAGTGAACGAAGGTAGTGGTCACATCGAAAGTGTTCTATATAGACCTATAGTGAACGAAGGTAGTGGTCACATCGAAAGTGTTCTATATAGACCTATAGTGAACGAAGGTAGTGGTCACATCGAAAGTGTTCTATATAGATCTATAGTGAACGAAGGTAGTGGCCACATCGAAAGTGTTCTATATAGACCTATAGTGAACGAAGGTAGTGGTCACATCGAAAGTGTTCTATATAGATCTATAGTGAACGAAGGTAGTGGTCACATCGAAAGTGTTCTATATAGACCTATAGTGAACGAAGGTAGTGGTCACATCGAAAGTGTTCTATATAGACCTATAGTGAACGAAGGTAGTGGTCACATCGAAAGTGTTCTATATAGACCTATAGTGAACGAAGGTAGTGGTCACATCGAAAGTGTTCTATATAGATCTATAGTGAACGAAGGTAGTGGCCACATCGAAAGTGTTCTATATAGACCTATAGTGAACGAAGGTTGTGGTCACATCGAAAGTGTTCTATATAGATCTATAGTGAACGAAGGTAGTGACCACACGATAGAACAGAAAGACCGAAACAATGAATGTGTGGTTTGTCAACATGAAAGTGTCCACTTTAACCCCATGCGACCCAACGCTGAATTTCTTTTCTTTTCTAGTGGGATCAAGTTTTGTTTATGAAAAACAAATTTATATATTCCCTGACCCCTTTTTGTTTTTATCCAGAAATTCCCCACCCACTGTTTGTAATAATCTTACACAAACACATACACACTTACACATACAAACACTCATACTCTTTCTCTCACTAACTAAAACACTCACACTTACATAAAACACGCAATACATTACCTATGAATGGATTGGTTTTTGTATATTACTTCTCTTTGTTTGTTGTTTTTTTTGGTACTTTCTGTCTTTGGCATAGCAGCGGAAATATTTCAATCAACATTACAGTGCACCGGTTTTCAAAACATTTACATTGATAATTAGAGTAGATCTAGTTATTTATGTGTTGCTTTTTTTCATTATGAAGGCGCGTCACTCTTTCGAATGTGGATAACTATTTTATATAGTAAACAGTGTGGCAAGCAAATATAAAAACATAATTATTTTTAAATATTTCTGGAATGATCCTGTATTGGAGTGGTTCTCAAACTGTGGTCGCGAACTTCCAGGCGTCCGTGAAAAGACCGAAGGGTGTCCGCAGAAAGATGAAAATTGTATGCAATTCAAATAATGTATACGCTAAAAGAAAGTTTATCCTATCGGATAATTTAATAATAATAATTCGTTCCTCGCTGCTGTTGAATATGTCTATTACGTACTATTTTATGACGACCTAAACCAAAATGTGAAAAATTCTTAGCTGCTCACTCCCAATCGTAGATGAATCCATACTAACTGAGGAGCAGCTTATTGAAATATTCACAAACAAGGAACTTAAACCGATATTCGAACGAGGAGACCACAAAATCTGGTTCCAAAAACATATTTTCAATGTATCTCCCCCATTATGGGTGATTGTGTCAAGAAGTGGTTGAGCTGCTTTCTCTTCTTCTTAGTTCGGTATCACGTGGTATTCATGTTATAGAATACATCTCAGGAGAAATACAAGAAACTTACTAGAAATGCGTTTATTTAGCTTTTTCACTTAGGGGTCCGTGGGCAAGTTTTGACTAAATAGAAGGGGTCCCTGGGTCCAAAAAGTTTGTATTGGAATGATGTGCGTGTGCGGGTGGGAAGGGGTTTAGGAGAGGAGGGGATAAGTTTTACTTTTTCTTTTGAGATCTGAAATGTTCTGGAATCTCTAAGCTTTAAAAAACACATTTGTGGAAATATGTCATTCAAATATTTTCACTTTTTTTATGTTGGCTATTCATGAGTTCTCTCTCTCCCTCATTGCCTACACAGTAGAACTTTTACTGCGCTAAAGCCAAGGTGCCGATGCTGCTTTGCATAAAAACAGTCAGACCAACGACCTTCAACACCCTCACATATCCCCCACACACACATACCCTCACTCTGCAACACAATCTGCATGGGGAACACAACATATATGTCGTTATGAGAGGAAGTTCATTAATCTTTCGTCAGTTCTAATCATTTGTCAAATTTATTTCCTGTTGTCGTTCTTCCAGTCTCTCTCTCTCTCTCTCTCTCATTTTACATGTAGGGCATCAAGGTATCCTCACCCCTCTCCACATTGTCCCAGTTGTATGTGTGTGTGTGTATTTCTCTGTGTCCCCATTCCCACAGCACCAGTTCATCAAGAAGTGTGGAGTCCCGTGTAGGTATGGCAAAATAAACTCCCACGGACTTACGTACTAGGTAGATAAACCATGTAGTGCAGGACATCAACCTGAACAAAAAAAGCTCCTCTCCCATTCATTCACGTGGTTCTCATATTTCTCGACATCTCATACTTTCCCGACATCTCAGAGTTTCCCGACATCTCAGAGTTTCCCGACATCTCAGAGTTTCCCGACATCTCAGAGTTTCCCGACATCTCAGAGTTTCCCGACATCTCAGAGTTTCCCGACATCTCAGAGTTTCCCGACATCTCAGAGTTTCCCGACATCTCAGAGTTTCCCGACATCTCAGAGTTTCCCGACATCTCAGAGTTTCCCGACATCTCAGAGTTTCCCGACATCTCAGAGTTTCCCGACATCTCAGAGTTTCCCGACATCTCAGAGTTTCCCGACATCTCATACTTTCCCGACATCTCAGAGTTTCCCGACATCTCATACTTTCCCGACATCTCATACTTTCCCGACATCTCATACTTTCCCGACATCTTATAGTTTCTCGACATCTCATACTTTCCCGACATCTCATACTTTCCCGACATCTCAGAGTTTCCCGACATCTCAGAGTTTCCCGACATCTCAGAGTTTCCCGACATCTCAGAGTTTCCCGACATCTCAGAGTTTCCCGACATCTCAGAGTTTCCCGACATCTCATACTTTCCCGACATCTCATAGTTTCCCGACATCTCAAAGTTTCCCGACATCTCATACTTTCCCAACATCTTATAGTTTCCCGACATCTCATACTTTCCCGACATCTCATACTTTCCCGACATCTCATACTTTCCCGACATCTCATACTTTCCCGACATCTTATAGTTTCTCGACATCTTATACTTTCCCGACATCTCATACTTTCCCGACATCTCATAGTTTCCCGACATCTCATACTTTCCCGACATCTTATAGTTTCCCGACATCTTATAGTTTCCCGACATCTCATACTTTCCCGACATCTTATAGTTTCCCGACATCTCAGAGTTTCCCGACATCTCATAGTTTCCCGACATCTTATAGTTTCCCGACATCTCATAGTTTCCCGACATCTCAGAGTTTCCCGACATCTCATAGTTTCCCGACATCTTATAGTTTCCCGACATCTCAGAGTTTCCCGACATCTCAAAGTTTCCCGACATCTTATAATTTCCCGACATCTCATAGTTTCCCGACATCTTATAGTTTCCCGACATCTCAGAGTTTCCCGACATCTCAAAGTTTCCCGACATCTTATAGTTTTCCGACATCTTATAGTTTCCCGACATCTCAGAGTTTCCCGACATCTCATACTTTCCCGACATCTCATAGTTTCCCGACATCTCATAGTTTCCCGACATCTCATAGTTTCCCGACATCTCATACTTTCCCGACATCTCATAGTTTCCCGACATCTTATAGTTTCCCGACATCTCATACTTTCCGACATCTCAGAGTTTCCCGACATCTCATACTTTCCCGACATCTTATAGTTTCCCGACATCTCATAGTTTCCCGACATCTCAGAGTTTCCTGACATCTCATAGTTTACCGACATCTCATAGTTTACCGACATCTTATAGTTTCCCGACATCTCAGAGTTTCCCGACATCTCAAAGTTTCCCGACATCTTATAGTTTCCCGACATCTCATACTTTCCCGACATCTCATACTTTCCCGACATCTCATACTTTCCCGACATCTCATAGTTTCCAGACATCTCATACTTTCCCGACATCTCATACTTTCCCGACATCTCATACTTTCCCGACACCTTATACTTTCCCGACATCTTATACTTTTCCGACATCTCATACTTTCCCGACATCTCATACTTTCCCGACATCTCATACTTTTCCGACATCTCATACTTTCCCGACATCTCATACTTTCCCGACATCTTATACTTTCCCGACATCTCATACTTTTCCGACATCTTATACTTTCCCGACATCTTATAGTTTCCCGACATCTCATACTTTCCCGACATCTTATACTTTCCCGACATCTCATACTTTTCCATCTTATACTTTCCCGACATCTTATACTTTGCCGAATTCTCATACTTTTCCATGTTATACTTTCCGGACATCTTATAGTTTCCCGTATTCTCTTAGTTTCCCGCCATTTCTCCCATGTATAGATCTAAACTTTGTAAGACTTGTGTCCTTTCAATTAGTTGTAACTTTTTGCGACAAATATTTGCGTCAGTTCATGATATCTCTTCCCCCTCTATCCCTCTTTCTCTCTCTCACACACACACACACTCAACACACCACACATATGAGATATTTTTGTGCCCCCCCCCCCCCCCAAACAAACAAAAAAAAGAAAAACAGTCTGGGGTGGGGAGTGGGAGAAGGAAGATAATAGGATTGATTAATGGCGGCTCTGGGTTATTGATCAGCAATCAATAGTTTCCTATCTCTACAGTTAAGCAATACAACCCAACACCAATTAAAACATGGGGTTTATTTTTTTAATGCGAGTAATTAAACTTGTAACTAAAACTTACATTATGTACTATTCCAATTTGATAAGTCTCGCAAGGTTTCTTTTTCTTCATTGTGATGGATGAGAACAGTACCAGCCAATCAAAAAGTGCCTAATATAAATTGTTTATCTTGTATCTCTAACCTACCTTCCAATTACCGTAACGGTACATGTAGTTCCGTAGTTCCATTGTTATAGTAGGAGTCAATGATTTTGTATGCTTATGTTATAGACAATGATGGTAGTATATTGGAGCTCAAAAATAGCCATCTATCTATCTATCTATCTATCTATCTATCTATCTATCTATCTATCTATCTATCTCTCTATCTATCTATCTATCTATCTATCTGTCTGTCTGTGTCTGTATCTGTCTATCTATCTATCTATCTATCTATCTATCTATCTATCTATCTATCTATCTAACTATTTCAGTCTGTCCGTTAGTAAGTCAGACATTCAGTCGATGAGTCTGTTTGTCTCCATGCAAGCATTTTTCAACATCATGAGAGTGGAGAGGGTGGACATATCCATAGAGAGAGCAAATGAACTGGTCAACAAGAAACAAAAAGGACCTCCATCCCCACCCCACAGTGGCTCTGCTATATGGAACCGAGTTCATAGCACGTGGTAGGGGCGAAAGAAAAATTCTTCAGTCTGTAACTTTCCACTAAAACCTTTCCGCAATGAAGTCGTTACTCAAAGGCGGATCTCCAATTGCAGTTGTGGTACATAGAACTGAAAGAAGATGGTCTCCAGGTGTTGGTCAAATTGAAACAGTGTTTGAGAGCCGTCGGATTAAAAACGTTTCATAAATTGGCATCTGCATTTAACCATCTCAGATTGAACGAGTGCCAGACAGATGAAGACAAAGACCTCGGATGACAGCCTCTATTTTCTCTGTTCTGTTTCTCTCTAGATATTGTGATGTGCTTGTTCAGGCTGTCTTAAGGTCAACTATAGATGACTGTTGAATTTCAAACAATTACTCTGCAAGCGTTTGAGCTTTATTGTTCGGGTGTATTCAGTGTAGTTGATCAACAATGCAGAATAAACAAGACGATCAATTTAACGAGTAAAGAGATGTGGTCAACACTGATGAACAGTTCATACTATATTTATTCCAATAAAAGGCCACAGTAAAAGTCTCTGTCAAAATAAACACGTCTTTACCCTAGAGAATTCTATCGCTAACTGATTTGCCGGTCTCTAACCCAACATTTCCCAAACGTCACTAGTCCCGTTCAATACACGTCATCTATGGTGCGTCGCTAAAAAACT